>JAPDHQ010004029.1:0-16325 GCA_026184515.1 Peronosclerospora sorghi | reverse complement strand
TCCCACTCCTCATCTTGACCAGGTTCATACCTTGAATCTTCGGGGGGTAACGACTCATCTAAATCTAACGTATCCTCAACCTGAAGTCTCTCCCGTGGTCGTCTCATCTTGTTGATATGGCTTCAATCTGGCAATGTGCACAAGCGGGAATATTCTTCTATTAACGGTCGGTATCAATAACCAATATACCATGCCATTTATCCGCTCATCCACCACATATGGTCCATGCCACAAATGCGCCGACTTCCTTACCAACCCGGGCTTAACCAAATAATGATACAGCCAAACTAATTCACCTGGTCGATAAGGAGTTTTGGTGGTTGACCATACTTTAGATTCAACTGCGTCATTATGACGTTGGGCTATATCTTTCATCACTTGCTCTTGCATAATAGTAGCCTGTGCTTGCGCTCTCATATCTCTCTCAGTTGTAGCCAACCTCCACTCTAATGCATCTTTTTCTGTGAGTGATGAATCCTTGGGTGGTATCATTGCTTCCAATGTGGTTCTGGGTTCCCAATCATGTACCAAATAAAATGGAGTTTGATGACGTTGACGATCCACTGACGTATTCAATGCAAACTCTAACGGAGCCACATATTCGTCCCAATCTCTCTGTTCCGGGTCCGTGATATAACACTTGATTGCCTAGATCACTGTTTGCACCGATCTTTCTTGTTTACCGTTGGCTTGCGGTCGATATGCTAACGTAGGTCTCTGTTTCTGCTTCAGCACTCGATTAAATCGCCTGAAAACCGAACTCATAAATCTTGGATCTCTGTCATGTCTCAACATTTCCTGGGCTCCAAACCTCTTATAGACTCCCACCATATATGCTTCTGCTACATCTTGAGCTGTTGTGGTTCTCATTGGAATTAGGATTAAATATCCAGATAACATACATATGAAACACAATAACGCTTCATGACCCATTTCAGTCTGTGGTAAAGGCAATGCGAAATCCATCGCTAAAATTTGAAATCGTCTTGATGCCACAATATTTCCACTAGTGCGCCCCTGGTATCTTGGTCTTCCTTTTGTGGTGGCACAGTCTTCAAACGCTGCAACATAATTTTCAATATGGTCATACATCCGTCTCCAATAGTATTTGGACCTCAACCGATCATAGCCCTTTCCGACTCCTTGATGTGACCCGCTACCCAACTTCCACATGATACGCATGCAATATATCCTCCTGTACTATGGTTGGTACCACCAATCTCCACACATATTCCTTAGTTTTATCTTGAGCTTTCGAGACATAATACCGGAAACCTTTATTATCCAACACGTAAGTGAGCGCATGCCGAGCTATCCTTTTCCATTCACTGGCGGAGTTTCTGATCATCATCTCCTCTTAAATATGCTATGACCTTGCTACACCACTCATCCTGTATCTGGGCTGTTCCAATTCGCTCAATTCTGATAGCTGGTGCATTTTCATATGAGTCTTATTCCTCTTTATTCAGAGGTTCTTCATATCTAACCATATCACTTTCTGCTGAGTGTGGATCACCATTCGTGTCCGCCCCTTGTCCAACAGTGACTTTTTGTTGGTGTTGGGGCTGCCCATTTTTTTGCGTGGATTTTGCCATACTTCGAGTGAGCACAAATACTTGTGGTGATAAATAATCATCATTCTCCCATATATCTTTCGGTTTCGTGACAACTTGCGCCTCGTTACTGGAATTACTGCCAAATTCACAGGATGGTTTCTCGGTTGTTTCTTGAGACTCATCTGCAGTGGCATACAGCAAGTCTGGCAGACGATTCAACAGCTGCAAATCCGCATTTCTCTGATCATTAAAATTTACCCTGTATGCTGCTCTTTCATGGCACATTGAGTTAAAAATCAGCTGCCTGATTATACTTGCGAGCCACATGTATCAGACTGACTGCATCGAATTTCTCTACTAATGCGCGCACTCTGCCGAACCAAACCAATATTGATGCATTATTGCAGCGTAGATATCCATTAACTTGTCCAATAACCAGTCTCGAATCCCCACACACAATTGCTCTATTTATATTATGGTCTTGAGCAAGTTGTAATACATGGATTAGCCCGTGATATTCGCTTTCATTCACAGTAAGGTTATCTTGAATCTCATATTCCGCTGCCACTACAGCTCAAGTCGGTAGTTCCCACACGATCATACCAAACTCCCCTTTCGGATCTTTCTTAATACGCACTGCACCATAAAACGATAAAACATATCCCGTGCTATGGCGCTGTAGACTAGGAATTGGCTTAATGATCGGCACATCTTTCAACGACTTCAAAGGAGCAATATCTTCTAGCACTTCATTTATCTTTTCTGCAGGCACTATAGACGCGGATAATAGCGCAGGTAACCCCACAGACTCATGATTAAGTCGTATAATTTCCAAAGACCATGGAGAGAACATTACTGCCCATTGAATTCATCTGCCTGTTAAACTTTTCAATGTGAACATCCATCGCATTGTAGAGTATCTTGCATAAACCGTTATATGTTTCCTAAAAAAAGTGACTGGCATTATTATACGTCTTGAGCAACGCTAACACCTCTTGTTACGCCCCTGTATACCTCGTTTCAGCATCTTTAAATACCTTGCTAACGTAACGCACTGGGTATAGTATTCCATCATACACTTGACACACTGTTGCTCCGAACGCCCATGGATTGATATATAAAACTATACTCAATGGTTTTGATCGCTTGATGTGTCGTAACAAGGATGCATTCACCAGACGATCCTTTAGTAACGAAAACGACTTCTCAGAATGCTTCAGTTGGGTACCATCTTTCAACTGTAGCTCCGTTAACTCATACAAACATGCGGCTAGTGTTGCGAAATTATTAATAAGCCGTAGATAGTATATAAAACTACCGGTGAATGTTTGTACTCTTTTTAATGTCCGTGGGAACGTCATTTTGACAATTTATTCTAGATTGCGGGGGGAATCCTTAATTCCTTCTGCGGATATACGATGGCTCAAATTTTCCACAATGTGCTTATAAAAGCACTCTTTGGTAAACTTATAGTGATTTGCCAATACTTAAATGACTCCAGAAGATTCTTAAGCATGACGAACAATGTTTCGCAGTTGTTTGCACCAAAAGTAATATCATCAATATATGATCGCCTCTCAATAATAGGTTGTTCATCATTCATCACCACTTGGCCGTTATGAATCACATCTTGAGTGATAGATACGTCTGTTTCCAACACGTGTTCCTATTCACTATCATCATCCATGACTGACTTATTACCCAGCAATTTACACTTCCCATCTGCCGTGACCGCCGTACCATTGTACACAATGCGTTATCCACTATACGCTGATATATCTAAGGAGCATTATTAAGCCCTTGAGGCATTCGAAGCCATTCGAAATTTCCTAAAGGGCAAATAAAAGCTGTGCTCAACCGATCTCTCTATGTCAAAGGTATGGCCCAATACCCACTCGCATTATCCATTGAACATAACCATTTCACTCCTTCAGTAGATCGTCAATCAAAGGCACGGTATACACCATCAATCTCGTCTTTTCATTCACAGCTCGATAATCAATACACATCCGTATGTCGGTTTTGTTCTTATTGAGTACTATGACGATCGGTGATGCCCAGGCAGATCTGAATACCGAATTATCCCTGCCTGTAATAAACCTCGTATCAATTCATACAACTTAGGCAGTAGTGTAAGCGTTACATTTCGTGCTCTCTGCGCAATAGGTGCATTATCACCAACATCCACGTCGCAAAATACACCTTTGGCTGAGGCGGTAACGCATTATCAGAACTTATAAAACCATCGGCATACTCATACAATAAAACACGTAGATTATCTTTTTGTTCTTTAGTGGTAACTCCTGGTTCTCCTATGTCTGCAGTAGTCATATCTGGTGATTCGGTTGGGTTCTTGTCTACTTCTGGAATGAGTGCTAGCTGTTCTCCATAGCTTCAGCCGACATCTCAACTCCTTAATGTAAGTACAATTCTCTCTCCAATTTCGTCTGGTCCACCTTCATTGGATCTATTGCATCCATTACATACACAGCAGGAGGCTTATCTCCAACATTCCTCACTGCGTGTACGTTGATCCAATTGATCGGCACGCTGGAACTCTCCATCACTTGTGTGTACACTTGTAGGTACTCTTCTTACATCAAATCTTCTCGTGTCATCAGCGGCAATGGTTCTTCCCTGGGAATTTTACAACTTAGATCCTTCATGTTCAAAATTACACCCGCCTTAACCAAAAAGTCTGTGCCCAGTATCGCTAATGCATGTGTGTCAATACTAGCGACCCACATCTCACGGGTGAATACCACTGATGGACATATGCGAACCTTAACTGTAGCCACAACTATTGCTCCAATGGTACTTTCCGTCACACCACAAAATCTAGTTGGGGTATCAAACATCCGAACTGCTACTTGCAACTTCCGTGCCACATTGGTGTGCAAAACTGATATGTTTGCACCCGATCCAACATCAATGGTATTTCCAGATCATCAATGGCTCCATTTACATAAACTTGAGTTGCAGGCTGTTTTACTTCCATTGACTGTTGCCATCCATCTCTTTCTCTCACATTTTTATCCACCAGTGTGACACATGCTGAAGTATCTGTGACTTCATCACTTATCATCAGTTCAACTTGTGTCTTATCCTCACTGGAGGTAGCTTGTTTTGTCATTTTTTCTTGAGTTTTCTTATCTTCTTGATCCTCCTCCAAAATGAGTGATCCATCCATACAACATGTTTTATTTTTTTCGGTTTTGTTTTTGTGTAAGGTGACAGCGGCGTCGGTTCAATCTCACTTGACAAAGTCCACCCTTTTCTATCGACAGTGGTTTCAATGCACTGTGGGGATAGGCGTTTAACTGCTCCGACACCTAAGCCTTAGTCAACTCTCCTGCTTTCAATTTAGTGCGCATCTCGTCCATCTCTTCAATGAACTTCCGACAATACTTCACATCATGGCCAAAGTTATCGCAATGCTCACACTTCACCAATTTCCAACAGTGGCTCTTTTCATGTCCCCTTCAATTACAGTGTTCACATATCACACCATTGTCAGTATTGGGATTTGTTGTTGCTCGCGCACTCTTATCTTCGTACACCGGTCGTGCCCGCTGTGCTGCATGTACTTCCACACCTATCATATACACGCTAGGTTGCGGGTCTTCATACATGGCGTCAGCATTCTTACGTGTAGATAACTTCTATTAAGGCCCCATAAGACGCGCTTGATATTTAACAACAATTTTTCTAGCTCTTCAATAGTTGAGAAGTTGATATGTTGATACTGCATCTGTATGGTGCCAACAGCTGCTCGGTAGTGGTCGCAACGTCTTCAGGGATGAGATCGAACACTTATTCAGCATCGTAGGCGCCTGTAGTCAAACCAACTTGCTTATTCAGGCGTGTCAACCCTAACACCAGCTAAAGCTTGTCCTTCCTGTCCGTCATTGGTTGAATAACTGGCCCGTTCAGCTTTCCACAGATCGTGACCTCGAGTAGATTCATGATTGAGTCCATCAATAAGAAACTCTTCAGTTCCTTCCTATAAAAAGTCCTTGCCAAATCAGATTCTGATGGTGGCATACTTGATCGACTTTCATCGCTCTCCGACCCGGCGCCTTCAGCAATGCCTTTGGTCGGTCCGGGTCGTAGTATTTCACCACCGGCTTCCAGTCCGGATCATCATATACATATGTAATCGGCGGATCACAACTTGCGTTATGATCCGCAGGAGCTCCCGAAGGAGCCTTGGGAGGTGGTTGAGGCTTATTCTCCTCCTTTATCTCATCAGGATACCTCCCCAGGTCCTGATGATCATCATTTCCTCTCTTCTTCAGACATGACGACGGCGAACTGCCTTTCGTCGTCACAACCACCTCCTCTTTTTCCATTATAATCTTTAATTCTGCTTCTGCTTTCGTTTTCACGTCCACATCAGCGCCATCTTGCGTAGAATCGCGGTGATATCCCGCGTCGCCCAAAGATCCGGGCACGCGCACCATTGTGGTGGAGCTGTTGATCAAAGTTTGTGAACTTGATCAGGCGTTACCACGGCGCCCGGACTTCCGACTGACGAAGGGGGTCCTCCGGTTGTCCTGTGGGACTGGTCTTGTGTCTTGACACCTTTTGTATCCGACGGCTTGGTAGTGGGTCGCTCTCCAGGTGATGGGGATGTCACACTGCAATTCCTTGATGCAAGATTAGTGTAATTCACTGCGAATCGACCGATGAGCTGATCAGATGTGGCCAGGCTTGATCACGGTTGATCAGAACCGCTTGATCGGTCTAGTTAATTACTTACGAGTTGACGCGAGTTACAAACATTTTATCGCAGGTTTCGGGTCGCAGATAGTCGATCTTGGTGGCGATCGGCGAAGGGGTACTTGATCAGGCAGCAGAAATCTTCACCACCGGATCGCCGAGCCTCTTAAACTTGGTACGATAATAAAATACCCAATATACTATGTATTCTACGCTTATGTTAAGGGGAGGGTCGATCAGCGACGGGCTGATGGACGGTTTACACTAAAAAATCCGCCTAGTAGTTCCCTTGGGGCGCTTAAAGCAGCCGAACTACCAGGGGCCAAACGTGTACCAATAGGGGAAGAGGTGAGAGCACTGCTTGATCACGTTCCCGAGACCAAAAAAAATCTTAGAAAGAAGAACCTCTGACACAGCGGGCGGAGTTGCGATGATTTCTCACACTCTACGCCTACCGGTGGGCCAGCACTCAGTGCTCCCGCCCGGGACGTAGAGGTATTTACTAGAAGAAGGGAGGCCCTAAGTTGCCGTCCCTGTAAACGACCTGCCCGATCGTACGCAAAAGGAGAACTGTATTATTGCTTACATCCTAATATCTACCAAAAAAACAATATCAGCCAATCAGAACTACCCATTCCTACGCATTTTGTCGACCATTCGACCTGATTCCTTTTCTTACCTTCAGGTTACCGTTAGGTAACTGTGCCGGTTGTCGCATCGTCTCAGATGTCCCGTCCACGCCCCGTCCATGTCCGCCACCGTTGTGTCAACCGTTGTACTGACTGATGTACCAACTGTGGTACCAACTGTGGTACCAACTGTGGTGCCAACTGTGGTGCCCACTATCGTACCACCTGTTGTACCGACTATTGTACCGACAAAATTTGTGGTACATTCTACCACAGCTACACCCATAGTGGTGTCCACAATTATATCCACAATTATGTACCAATTTTTATGGTACGCTTTACCACACGATTGTAAAACTCTTCCATAGGGCACTTGCCCGCATCATGAATTTCGCCACATGCTCGGCAGACATACAAGCAGTGATCAGTCGGGTGACCCTTCTTGCCACACTTCAGACAGGTCAAGCGCTTCCAGCAACGTGATTTGTCATGCTTGATCGATCCACAATGCCTGCAATTCTTCGTCACCCCTTGATCAACTGCACTTAGTTCACTTCGTTTTCCAGATCGAGGCTCACTAGGTTAATCGTGCGTCACTGATTGATCAGGTATAGCAGTAATCATGTAACGACGCTTATCACCATCACTTCCACTGTCATCTGAACTTGATCCATCACCCCCAGACATCATCTTGATCGTGCGCACTGCTTTAGGCTTCCGCTCTGGAGCAGATGATCGAGCATTTCCAAATTTCTGACGGAATCGGCTAGTGCCTACCGCCGTCTTTGGAGGGCAAGACTTATTGCGCGCATAATCCCGCAGCGTCTCTTCCAGCTCCGTAACTTTCTCCAAACGCAAAAGTGTCAGTTGATCAGCGAATTCGCGATCAGTCAACGTGTCCAAAAAATGCTGCACATGTTCCCGTAAGATCGTAGGCGGACCTTATTTCATCGACAACTTGGACCGAATTCTTGCCACATTCAACTGGTGAAGATAATCGATAAGAGTTTAATCAGATCGCTTCTTCGTGTAGTAATATTGTCGATATGCCGATTGGCCACTTCCACAGTACTAAGTTTCAAACTCTTCGACAAGACTTTTCCAGTTTCCACGAGTCGATCTGCTCAGCTGGCGATGCCAATTGCGCGCCGGTCCTTTAAGCAGATCACCCATGATCAAACACTTCTCGTGATCAGGAGATTGATCACGCATAAATGCTGGTTTGAGACAACTGATCCAATTTCGCGCTTGATTTTCATCCACTTCTTTCCCCTAGAATTCCTTCAGATCTGATCGCAGACATTCTGATCCTGAAAATCAGCGGTTGATCAGGCACTCCAGTGTACGCCGACGCAACCGTAGCTGGTCGGGGACGGTGTGATCAGCTCATCTGGATCGAGGAAATTCCGATGGGATTGTTGATCATGGAACGAATACACAGACTCCATGTCAACATCCTTGACCGTCACCGCTCTTCCTGGCTTTGGCTGGTGACGTTTTATGCGTACAACTTCCGGTGACGCCTTGCCTCTTTCCTCAGCCAAAAACCTCCCCATAGACGCATTAAAAACGCTTGCAGCCGTGGGTCCTGTTGTGACTGATCATCTTCCGCCTTTGCTGATCGAGGTTCCTTTTTCACGGCCGAGAATTTGGCTTCATCCTTCTGGCATATCGTCATCCGGGTAATATTGGGTTCCAAACTATCAGCACTGATCGACTCCTCCTCAGACACATCGGCTTCGGAAGGAGCAGAATCGTAGCGGGAGGATCCCGTGTGTTCTGCCACGTTGATCGACGGACAGCTTCGATTGTCAGCAGAGTGTGAGAGGGTTTCACCTTAGCAGATCGACCCCCTACAGGCACCAACAGCTCAAACAGCCGATGGGTAGCGATCGCAACATCTCCAAGGTCCAGATCGAACACTTCTTCAGCATCGTAGGCGCCTGTCGTCAGACCAGCTTGCTTGATCATGCGCGTCAGCCCTAACACCAGCTGAATCTTGTCCTTCCCATCCGTTTTACTGGTTGATCGATTGTTCCATTCAGCTTTCGTCTGATCGTGACCTCGAGTAGGCTCATGCTCAAATCCTTCAATAAGAAATTTTCCAGTTCCTCCATATAAAAAATCCTCAACAGATCAGATTCCGATGGTGCCCTACTTGATCGACTTTCGTCGCTCTCCGAATCAGGCGCCTTCAGCAACGCCTTCGGTCGGTCCCAATCCGTATCATTTTATTCATATGAAATAGGCGGATCACAACGCAAGTTGTGATCCGCAGGGGCTCCCGAAGGAGGCTTGGGAGATGATTGAGGCTTTTCCTTCTTTATGTCATCAGGATACCTCCCCAGGTTCTGATGATCAGAATTTCCTTTCTTCTTCAGACACGACGACGGCGAACTGCTTTCCATCGTCACAACCACCTCCTCCTTTTCCTCTTTAATCTTCATTTCTGCTTCCGCTTCCGTCTGCACGTCCGCGTCATCTCCATCTTGCAGGGAATCGCGGTGATATCCCGAGTCGCCCAAAGATCCGGGCACGCGCACTATTGTGGTGGAGCGGCTGGCCAAATTTTGAGGCTTGTACAGTCGTTCCCACAGCGCCCGGACTACCGACTAACGAAGGGGGTCTCCCGGTTGTCCTGTGACAGGCCTATGTCTTTCTCAACTTGTGTACCCGACGGTTTTGGCGCGGGTCGCTCTCCAGGTGACTGGGACGTAGATCAGTGCAATTCCGATGCAGATCGAGTGATTTCATAGCAGATCGACGGGTGTCGATCAGGTGCAAAATCTTAGATTCGAGATCCCGGGGAAAAACTGGGGGTCGAAGATCGCAGATCGCAGATCGAACCAGATCTATGATTGCAGATCGATGATCGCAGATCGATCCAGTTGGTCTAGGGAGAGTTGACGAGATAGCAGATCGCAGATCGACCTCGTTGATCTAGTCGAGTTTGGTGAGATCGCAGATCGACCTTGTTAATCTAGTCGAGTTTGGCGAGATCGCAGATCGATGATCGATGATCGCGGACCGATGACCGACGATCGATGATCGCATATCGCAGATCGATCTAGTTGATCTTGTACGAATTGGCGAGAATGAGGGTCCTTGATCGCAGATCGACGGTGTCGATCTAGTGGTAATAAGCGAAGAGGTACTTGATCACGTGGCGGAAGTCTTCACCACTTGATCACCGAGCTTCTTAATCCCAGATCGCTAAGGAAAAACTCAATATATTATGTATTCCTAGCCTAAACTTAAGAGGAAGGGGGTCTATCTGCACGTTTTATGTGCAGATCGACGGATTTCACAAAACTCCACCTAGAGTTCTCAAGGGGCTCTTAAAGCAGCCGAATTTCTAGGAGAAAGATACCAACCAATGGAGAAAGAGGTGAGAACACTTATCTCGATAACCCTCCCGATAACCTTTTCACATAGGGGCAGCTGACGCAACGGGCGGAGCTGAAGGCAAGTTCTTCAAAACTCTACGTCTGCCGGTGGGCCACAAAGTGCACTAAGTGCTCCCGCCCGGGACGTGTAGATGTGCGTATGTAATGATAGGGTGGCGCGAGGTGATCATGGCGTACCAATCGGTGATCTTGCTGATCGGACGCAAAAAGAGAACTTTATTATTTCTTATATCCTAAAATCAATCAATTAACTAATATCAACCAATCAACTCCACCCGTCCTGATATGCTCCATCGACCAATCAACCTGATATATCATCCTTCTGTCGCTTTCCATCGTGTGCCTGTACCTGGCGTCGCTTCTGATCCGTATGGCCCGTCCATGTTCACAACAGTTGGCCCCAAAATCTTCTATGCGCTTCTCCACACACGCCACATTTGTTTTAGTGACCAGCAGAGCGTCAACGTACACACCGACAAATACAATTTTCGTCATCACTCCTCTAGTGGTATAAACAAACATCTGTACTGATCTGCGTGTACTCATAATGTAATAGTTTCCCATGTGTCAGGCGGTTCCACAGTCTGCCGCCTCCTTTAATCCATAGAGTCTTCCGTACCTTTAACACTAACTTCTTGACGTCTTCAACCTTCAATTCTTCCAAGTTTTCCTTCACGATTTCCGTTCCATTCGGCACATATAGAAATATTTCATGCTCGTCTTCCAACGCCTTTACGTAAGCGTTCGGAATATCTCTATGAAGCGCATTTTACATTCTACTTTCTTGTGATACTTAAAATAAACTTGACCGTCGACATTTCCATCACACCTGCGAAAGTCAGCTCTTAATCCACCCCGTAACGCTGATCGTTACCACAGGCCAACAACCTTGCTTTAAACCGTTCGAGATTTCCATTCGCGTCCGTCTTCGTCTTGAAGACCCATTTCGTATGCAGCGGTTTTGCGTTATCTGGTCTGCGAATCACCTCCCAGACCTGGTTTTCCTCCAGCGCATCAATTTCAGTCGTTATTGTCTCCAACCACTTGTCCTTGTTCACACCATTTA
This sequence comes from Peronosclerospora sorghi, assembly GCA_026184515.1. Lineage (NCBI taxonomy): Eukaryota > Oomycota > Peronosporomycetes > Peronosporales > Peronosporaceae > Peronosclerospora > Peronosclerospora sorghi. Next base: position 4,945 of record JAPDHQ010004029.1, on the reverse strand, counting down.
TAGCATCCTTGTAGCTCTTGGGGTCGCTTTCGATTATCATATTCACTTCTTGCCTTGCATCTTCGTCATTTTCCGCATCATTTCTTGTTTCCGCGGCCTTTTCTGCCACGTACTTGCTCGTTACATGCCTATCGCGCGTCCACCGGGGCTTCTTTTTACCCTTGCCCTTCCCGGTACGTTTTTCACTCGTCTTACCGCCTTCCGGCGTACTTGATCCTACATTAACAATCGATGGTCCTTCAATGCCTCCTTCTGACGATCCACCACGTTCATCACTTGAAATTCCATTTACGACATCCATCACTTAATTACCGAAGCTTGACCTCGTTCGTTCGACCCTTCCGTCAATGATAAGCACGTTATTGCACATTTTCACATGTACCATGCCTCTTCCAGTCTTTCTGCACACGATCTCCCTTTTTCCATCAATATAAGACAACGCACAGCACTTTCTCTCCAGTGCTCCATACGACAAAATATTTCTCGTAAGCCTTTCCACGAAAAAAAAAACGTTTGTAATCTTCAGGAGTGTCTCCTTCTGTCAGCAAATCACATAGATGTATAGGGACCCCTTCCTGTTGATTTTGTAGCTGCTGAACATCCGCTTGATAACAAACACCCGTGACAGTCTCGACATTCGTTAGAAAACTTAAGTCATGCGTGAGATGCATGCTTGCTCCACTGTCCAAGATCCACGTATCTTTTTTCACTTTTCCACTTGTATTAGTGACCATCAATGCGAAATATTCTTTCTTTGTCTTCTTTCTTGGGCACTTCGCTCTAATATGACCCTCCTAACTGCACTCGAAACATCCTTTCTTTCTTGGTGATATTTTGCCCTTCTCCGACACCATGATAACTTCTTGGAGCTCTGTAGCTAAATTCCACGGCTTGGACAAACTGGCAGAGCTCCTCTGCTTGCCGCAAATAATCCGGCCTCGTATGGTCATACTTGGAGATGAGGAACTGCCTCATCTCCGGCGCTGCATGTTATATCACATTATTGAGTACTAATTACTCACAGTTTGACCCCACAGTTTCTGCAATTGCATTCGGATATAAGAAATGGTCCGACCACGACCTTCCAACCAACTTGCGTGCCGTAATAACTTCATGCCCTGCGTTGGCGTAATCTATACATTGAAAACAGACAGGATCTCGTCCATCACATACCAAAGGGCGCGTCTATCACAACAACACCCTTGCACTTGTCTATTAACGTATGCTTCTGCTTGGGCCGCAAAGTAATGGCCCAGCAGATCTACCTTGACGTCCTCGTGCCAATAGTAGCCACATGCGCCTTCCGCGAGACTCACTTGCCTCATGAAATTTCAGCCCCTGTCCTGAAAGCCTGATCCAAGACCTTTGTACATTTCTGTACCATCGAAAGGCCTTATCTGCAAGCGCTTTTCCTTTGGAGAAGGGGTCCTTACCACCCCAAACACCTGCGATGCGCCATTATCCTTCCCCGCGTGCATATTGGGGGGGGGTAATTACTATTTCCATGATGTTCATAAGGACTTCCATCACCTGTACTCCTGCCCCTGGAAAACGCGTCCTTTCCAGCGTGGCAAATCTCTTCAAAGCTCTGTTTCCCTTGTAATCCAGTCACGAAAGCTTTTCTATCATCTCCACTTTCACCCAACGAAGCTATACTCATCTTCGTATCCGCCCTGGGCGCGTGCATCACATTTTTATCCTGGGCTTGCTCGCCCCTGCTGACTTTAATCTTATCCAGCCAATCCACTATCAAAACTAGCATCTTCATCAGCCCTGACTCCATTTCCTTTACGTTCGGTTCCGACTTTTCATCCGAACCAGACTGACTCTTCCTTAAGCTCATAACCTGTTGAACGTTGCGCTCTACTTCGTGCTCTTCACTCATATCACTACGTTGTCCTGTTTACGCCAGCCTGATCCAGATATCGTACTTCCAAATCGTAATAATTTATTCGAGATATGCTTGTAATTTAACCACGTAATATAAATACACTTATATTTCACGTGACTAATTCCAAATCATAAGTAAATCAAAAGTAATACGATCAGACCACAAACGTAATGTAATTCCACTTCGACGTTCCTACAAGTAATCATTCCGTCCTGTGACTCGCGTGCGCAAACGTAATATGTCTTACCTGCATACTTAAGCACTTGTGTGCTACAGTCAAAATTCTGAAGTAAGTATATTAGGATTAAGTAAAAACCTCATCTAACAAAATGTATATACAAAATTGGGTAAGACCCATAAAATTAGGTAATTTCCCAAAACCCTTTTTACTGAAAGTCGCAAATGCCCAAATACATCCGACCGACGGCGCGGCCGAATTTCGGTGCCCTTCAACAGTTTGATCTGCTGCCTGAAGAATCACGTGGATACTGGGAATATCACACAACCCACAAATGGTTTAAGCAAGCAAAGTCATGCGGAAAGATCAACAATGAAAAAGAGACGATGTTATTTGACTCTGGAGCAGAAGTCTTATTTGACTCCGGAGCAGAATTCTCAATTATTGATTCCCCCTTTGCTTGTAAGGTCGGATGTCAAATAGACGTCACACAGAGGCAAGAAAGCGTAGGAATTGGGGAGAATTCATGTATGACCGAAGGGTGGACGCGTGTCAAGATTACTTTACGGGTTCATTGGTATATTTCGTTAGCGCCTGGGTCGGTAAGTTGACCGGGCAGGATGAACTCCTCGGTATGGACTTTATGGTACCAACAGGTATACGCCTCGACCTGTCTCATGGAGTGCTCACGCTCCCGGACGAAATCCAGATCCAACTGGCTGGTCAACGTCCCTTATACGGATCACCTACTGATCTGGTAAGGCGGATCCAGGATATTACTATTCCTGTGGGCCGATCGCCGACACCCCAGTGGAAAAAGGCTACCGATCGAGGAAGTTGTAGATAACTAGGGGAGAACGTTGGGTATCGACTTTTGTGAAAAGTGGAGGCTAATCTGATTACGTACCGATTACTACATCGGTGACAAACCACTGAAGCTAGACCACAATACGATCGTTGGTATGTGGCTGGCCGAACGTAAAGTTCTAAGGAAGATGGGGTTTGTTTCGATGGGATCGAGAAGATATGTTGAGTGGAAAAACTTGGCACACCAAGCCACAAACGATTTAGTCAGCGATGATGGATCGGTGGAAGAAGACCCCTCACCTTTAGAGGAAAGGCCAGATTACGTAACACCCAAGAAGATGTTGATAAGAGAAAGGCCCCACAGTTACCTGATACGGTGGACGCGCAAGCAGATCGGCCGAAGGCCGTCAACACAGTTGAGTTACGAGATCAGATGACAGCGGAACCGGTTATAGATGGGGACGATCGTAATACTGTCGAAGAATAATATAATGGCGCTTCTACTCAAGTCGAAGTAGGACAGTCCGCCGATAGGGAACAGCAGCTTTACCAGTTCGACAGGGGCGGATTGAGTGAAGTTACCCAGTAGATGACCAGGCGTGCATACACGAGGGTGGAGAGCAGTACGTCGAAGAATTATAGAGACATATGACGGTTCTACCCGAATTGTTAACCAGTCCGGCTGAAGTAACCTTGGACGACCTTCAAGTAGGCATTCGGGATGTCAACACCCCTGAACAGATCGATCAGCTCAAGATAAAAATTTGGAAGAAAAGACACTTGCTGATCGGGAAGGGTAATGCCTTACCTCCGCCGCTCATGGGGCGATTTGTGATATCGACGTGGGTAATGCCAAGCCGATAGCACAACGATGTCGACGTGTGGCGCCGCAGTATCGGGAGAAGTTATCTGATCTTATCAAAGAATTGATAGCTACGAATATTATCAAGCCGTCGACATCCTCAAGCAGATTATTAATCAGCGGCATTGGATACACCATAATTTTGTCAATCAGTTCACTAGTCGGTAGTCAATACATAGCCAGATGTCCACTCCGTTCTTCCTTTTTACATTAACAATCGGTGAGGCCCACGGGAACTTGGATAAGACGTTCTGGTATTGTTCGTTGGGCTAGTGGATTTTGGGTAGTCTCGATGACCGATCGGGCTCGTAAAATATATGCGTTTGTTACGCCGTTCGGTTTTTTCGAGTGGAACCGGATACCATTTGGTCTGAAGAACGCGCCTCGGATTTATCAGAGGCTGATTGACAATGCTTTGTACAGACATTTAAAAAAAGTGCCGATCGGGATCCCACTGGGAGCCAAAATGTGTTCACAGAGGGCGAACCCGATCAGGAGAAGAAATCTTCCGTGTTAGCGAGAACGTCATATATTGATTACATTCTGATCCCAGCCTCTTCATGGAATGATATTTGTGAGATGATGGAACTTTTGTTGGAAAATGTGATCGCTGGAATTTATCGATCAGTGCAGTGAAAAGGTTTTGGGGTATGCCTAACGTTGCCTTTTTTTTTACATAATGAATCTATCAATGGGTTCGAAACTAATCCTAAATATTTGGAATCGCTCAGTAACCCCCCGTTTCCCCGATCGTTGAAGGCTATGCAGTCTTTCCTCCGAAGTCTAAACTATTACAGTCGCTCATCGAAGATTTCGCGATCTATGTGGCCGTATTATATGAACTTGGGAGATAGACTATCATATGTAGCGGGAAAATGATCAGGCAGCGTTAATGGGGGGGGGCAAAGACTCCGATCGACCCTCAAATATATCCCAGAAGCAGACGGAAGACCATATGAAACGTGCAGAGGTCGCTTTGGGTATGTTGAAGACTAAGATGGTTACAACACCAATCCGCAAGCATTTCTATTCGAAAATAACGCCGGTAGCCATCATATATGCTAGTAAGTGGGCCATTTCTGCCGCACTAGTATAAGAGCACAATGTGGTATACCATACGGTCACATTGACGAGCCGAATGTTAAAGCCAAACGAAGTTAACTATAGAATTGTGGAAAAGGTAGTTTTGGCTTTATTACGAATTCTA
>JAPDHQ010004028.1:0-16331 GCA_026184515.1 Peronosclerospora sorghi | reverse complement strand
TCCCACTCCTCATCTTGACCAGGTTCATACCTTGAATCTTCGGGGGGGTAACGACTCATCTAAATCTAACGTATCCTCAACCTGAAGTCTCTCCCGTGGTCGTCTCATCTTGTTGATATGGCTTCAATCTGGCAATGTGCACAAGCGGGAATATTCTTCTATTAACGGTCGGTATCAATAACCAATATACCATGCCATTTATCCGCTCATCCACCACATATGGTCCATGCCACAAATGCGCCGACTTCCTTACCAACCCGGGCTTAACCAAATAATGATACAGCCAAACTAATTCACCTGGTCGATAAGGAGTTTTGGTGGTTGACCATACTTTAGATTCAACTGCGTCATTATGACGTTGGGCTATATCTTTCATCACTTGCTCTTGCATAATAGTAGCCTGTGCTTGCGCTCTCATATCTCTCTCAGTTGTAGCCAACCTCCACTCTAATGCATCTTTTTCTGTGAGTGATGAATCCTTGGGTGGTATCATTGCTTCCAATGTGGTTCTGGGTTCCCAATCATGTACCAAATAAAATGGAGTTTGATGACGTTGACGATCCACTGACGTATTCAATGCAAACTCTAACGGAGCCACATATTCGTCCCAATCTCTCTGTTCCGGGTCCGTGATATAACACTTGATTGCCTAGATCACTGTTTGCACCGATCTTTCTTGTTTACCGTTGGCTTGCGGTCGATATGCTAACGTAGGTCTCTGTTTCTGCTTCAGCACTCGATTAAATCGCCTGAAAACCGAACTCATAAATCTTGGATCTCTGTCATGTCTCAACATTTCCTGGGCTCCAAACCTCTTATAGACTCCCACCATATATGCTTCTGCTACATCTTGAGCTGTTGTGGTTCTCATTGGAATTAGGATTAAATATCCAGATAACATACATATGAAACACAATAACGCTTCATGACCCATTTCAGTCTGTGGTAAAGGCAATGCGAAATCCATCGCTAAAATTTGAAATCGTCTTGATGCCACAATATTTCCACTAGTGCGCCCCTGGTATCTTGGTCTTCCTTTTGTGGTGGCACAGTCTTCAAACGCTGCAACATAATTTTCAATATGGTCATACATCCGTCTCCAATAGTATTTGGACCTCAACCGATCATAGCCCTTTCCGACTCCTTGATGTGACCCGCTACCCAACTTCCACATGATACGCATGCAATATATCCTCCTGTACTATGGTTGGTACCACCAATCTCCACACATATTCCTTAGTTTTATCTTGAGCTTTCGAGACATAATACCGGAAACCTTTATTATCCAACACGTAAGTGAGCGCATGCCGAGCTATCCTTTTCCATTCACTGGCGGAGTTTCTGATCATCATCTCCTCTTAAATATGCTATGACCTTGCTACACCACTCATCCTGTATCTGGGCTGTTCCAATTCGCTCAATTCTGATAGCTGGTGCATTTTCATATGAGTCTTATTCCTCTTTATTCAGAGGTTCTTCATATCTAACCATATCACTTTCTGCTGAGTGTGGATCACCATTCGTGTCCGCCCCTTGTCCAACAGTGACTTTTTGTTGGTGTTGGGGCTGCCCATTTTTTTGCGTGGATTTTGCCATACTTCGAGTGAGCACAAATACTTGTGGTGATAAATAATCATCATTCTCCCATATATCTTTCGGTTTCGTGACAACTTGCGCCTCGTTACTGGAATTACTGCCAAATTCACAGGATGGTTTCTCGGTTGTTTCTTGAGACTCATCTGCAGTGGCATACAGCAAGTCTGGCAGACGATTCAACAGCTGCAAATCCGCATTTCTCTGATCATTAAAATTTACCCTGTATGCTGCTCTTTCATGGCACATTGAGTTAAAAATCAGCTGCCTGATTATACTTGCGAGCCACATGTATCAGACTGACTGCATCGAATTTCTCTACTAATGCGCGCACTCTGCCGAACCAAACCAATATTGATGCATTATTGCAGCGTAGATATCCATTAACTTGTCCAATAACCAGTCTCGAATCCCCACACACAATTGCTCTATTTATATTATGGTCTTGAGCAAGTTGTAATACATGGATTAGCCCGTGATATTCGCTTTCATTCACAGTAAGGTTATCTTGAATCTCATATTCCGCTGCCACTACAGCTCAAGTCGGTAGTTCCCACACGATCATACCAAACTCCCCTTTCGGATCTTTCTTAATACGCACTGCACCATAAAACGATAAAACATATCCCGTGCTATGGCGCTGTAGACTAGGAATTGGCTTAATGATCGGCACATCTTTCAACGACTTCAAAGGAGCAATATCTTCTAGCACTTCATTTATCTTTTCTGCAGGCACTATAGACGCGGATAATAGCGCAGGTAACCCCACAGACTCATGATTAAGTCGTATAATTTCCAAAGACCATGGAGAGAACATTACTGCCCATTGAATTCATCTGCCTGTTAAACTTTTCAATGTGAACATCCATCGCATTGTAGAGTATCTTGCATAAACCGTTATATGTTTCCTAAAAAAAAGTGACTGGCATTATTATACGTCTTGAGCAACGCTAACACCTCTTGTTACGCCCCTGTATACCTCGTTTCAGCATCTTTAAATACCTTGCTAACGTAACGCACTGGGTATAGTATTCCATCATACACTTGACACACTGTTGCTCCGAACGCCCATGGATTGATATATAAAACTATACTCAATGGTTTTGATCGCTTGATGTGTCGTAACAAGGATGCATTCACCAGACGATCCTTTAGTAACGAAAACGACTTCTCAGAATGCTTCAGTTGGGTACCATCTTTCAACTGTAGCTCCGTTAACTCATACAAACATGCGGCTAGTGTTGCGAAATTATTAATAAGCCGTAGATAGTATATAAAACTACCGGTGAATGTTTGTACTCTTTTTAATGTCCGTGGGAACGTCATTTTGACAATTTATTCTAGATTGCGGGGGGGAATCCTTAATTCCTTCTGCGGATATACGATGGCTCAAATTTTCCACAATGTGCTTATAAAAGCACTCTTTGGTAAACTTATAGTGATTTGCCAATACTTAAATGACTCCAGAAGATTCTTAAGCATGACGAACAATGTTTCGCAGTTGTTTGCACCAAAAGTAATATCATCAATATATGATCGCCTCTCAATAATAGGTTGTTCATCATTCATCACCACTTGGCCGTTATGAATCACATCTTGAGTGATAGATACGTCTGTTTCCAACACGTGTTCCTATTCACTATCATCATCCATGACTGACTTATTACCCAGCAATTTACACTTCCCATCTGCCGTGACCGCCGTACCATTGTACACAATGCGTTATCCACTATACGCTGATATATCTAAGGAGCATTATTAAGCCCTTGAGGCATTCGAAGCCATTCGAAATTTCCTAAAGGGCAAATAAAAGCTGTGCTCAACCGATCTCTCTATGTCAAAGGTATGGCCCAATACCCACTCGCATTATCCATTGAACATAACCATTTCACTCCTTCAGTAGATCGTCAATCAAAGGCACGGTATACACCATCAATCTCGTCTTTTCATTCACAGCTCGATAATCAATACACATCCGTATGTCGGTTTTGTTCTTATTGAGTACTATGACGATCGGTGATGCCCAGGCAGATCTGAATACCGAATTATCCCTGCCTGTAATAAACCTCGTATCAATTCATACAACTTAGGCAGTAGTGTAAGCGTTACATTTCGTGCTCTCTGCGCAATAGGTGCATTATCACCAACATCCACGTCGCAAAATACACCTTTGGCTGAGGCGGTAACGCATTATCAGAACTTATAAAACCATCGGCATACTCATACAATAAAACACGTAGATTATCTTTTTGTTCTTTAGTGGTAACTCCTGGTTCTCCTATGTCTGCAGTAGTCATATCTGGTGATTCGGTTGGGTTCTTGTCTACTTCTGGAATGAGTGCTAGCTGTTCTCCATAGCTTCAGCCGACATCTCAACTCCTTAATGTAAGTACAATTCTCTCTCCAATTTCGTCTGGTCCACCTTCATTGGATCTATTGCATCCATTACATACACAGCAGGAGGCTTATCTCCAACATTCCTCACTGCGTGTACGTTGATCCAATTGATCGGCACGCTGGAACTCTCCATCACTTGTGTGTACACTTGTAGGTACTCTTCTTACATCAAATCTTCTCGTGTCATCAGCGGCAATGGTTCTTCCCTGGGAATTTTACAACTTAGATCCTTCATGTTCAAAATTACACCCGCCTTAACCAAAAAGTCTGTGCCCAGTATCGCTAATGCATGTGTGTCAATACTAGCGACCCACATCTCACGGGTGAATACCACTGATGGACATATGCGAACCTTAACTGTAGCCACAACTATTGCTCCAATGGTACTTTCCGTCACACCACAAAATCTAGTTGGGGTATCAAACATCCGAACTGCTACTTGCAACTTCCGTGCCACATTGGTGTGCAAAACTGATATGTTTGCACCCGATCCAACATCAATGGTATTTCCAGATCATCAATGGCTCCATTTACATAAACTTGAGTTGCAGGCTGTTTTACTTCCATTGACTGTTGCCATCCATCTCTTTCTCTCACATTTTTATCCACCAGTGTGACACATGCTGAAGTATCTGTGACTTCATCACTTATCATCAGTTCAACTTGTGTCTTATCCTCACTGGAGGTAGCTTGTTTTGTCATTTTTTCTTGAGTTTTCTTATCTTCTTGATCCTCCTCCAAAATGAGTGATCCATCCATACAACATGTTTTATTTTTTTCGGTTTTGTTTTTGTGTAAGGTGACAGCGGCGTCGGTTCAATCTCACTTGACAAAGTCCACCCTTTTCTATCGACAGTGGTTTCAATGCACTGTGGGGATAGGCGTTTAACTGCTCCGACACCTAAGCCTTAGTCAACTCTCCTGCTTTCAATTTAGTGCGCATCTCGTCCATCTCTTCAATGAACTTCCGACAATACTTCACATCATGGCCAAAGTTATCGCAATGCTCACACTTCACCAATTTCCAACAGTGGCTCTTTTCATGTCCCCTTCAATTACAGTGTTCACATATCACACCATTGTCAGTATTGGGATTTGTTGTTGCTCGCGCACTCTTATCTTCGTACACCGGTCGTGCCCGCTGTGCTGCATGTACTTCCACACCTATCATATACACGCTAGGTTGCGGGTCTTCATACATGGCGTCAGCATTCTTACGTGTAGATAACTTCTATTAAGGCCCCATAAGACGCGCTTGATATTTAACAACAATTTTTCTAGCTCTTCAATAGTTGAGAAGTTGATATGTTGATACTGCATCTGTATGGTGCCAACAGCTGCTCGGTAGTGGTCGCAACGTCTTCAGGGATGAGATCGAACACTTATTCAGCATCGTAGGCGCCTGTAGTCAAACCAACTTGCTTATTCAGGCGTGTCAACCCTAACACCAGCTAAAGCTTGTCCTTCCTGTCCGTCATTGGTTGAATAACTGGCCCGTTCAGCTTTCCACAGATCGTGACCTCGAGTAGATTCATGATTGAGTCCATCAATAAGAAACTCTTCAGTTCCTTCCTATAAAAAGTCCTTGCCAAATCAGATTCTGATGGTGGCATACTTGATCGACTTTCATCGCTCTCCGACCCGGCGCCTTCAGCAATGCCTTTGGTCGGTCCGGGTCGTAGTATTTCACCACCGGCTTCCAGTCCGGATCATCATATACATATGTAATCGGCGGATCACAACTTGCGTTATGATCCGCAGGAGCTCCCGAAGGAGCCTTGGGAGGTGGTTGAGGCTTATTCTCCTCCTTTATCTCATCAGGATACCTCCCCAGGTCCTGATGATCATCATTTCCTCTCTTCTTCAGACATGACGACGGCGAACTGCCTTTCGTCGTCACAACCACCTCCTCTTTTTCCATTATAATCTTTAATTCTGCTTCTGCTTTCGTTTTCACGTCCACATCAGCGCCATCTTGCGTAGAATCGCGGTGATATCCCGCGTCGCCCAAAGATCCGGGCACGCGCACCATTGTGGTGGAGCTGTTGATCAAAGTTTGTGAACTTGATCAGGCGTTACCACGGCGCCCGGACTTCCGACTGACGAAGGGGGTCCTCCGGTTGTCCTGTGGGACTGGTCTTGTGTCTTGACACCTTTTGTATCCGACGGCTTGGTAGTGGGTCGCTCTCCAGGTGATGGGGATGTCACACTGCAATTCCTTGATGCAAGATTAGTGTAATTCACTGCGAATCGACCGATGAGCTGATCAGATGTGGCCAGGCTTGATCACGGTTGATCAGAACCGCTTGATCGGTCTAGTTAATTACTTACGAGTTGACGCGAGTTACAAACATTTTATCGCAGGTTTCGGGTCGCAGATAGTCGATCTTGGTGGCGATCGGCGAAGGGGTACTTGATCAGGCAGCAGAAATCTTCACCACCGGATCGCCGAGCCTCTTAAACTTGGTACGATAATAAAATACCCAATATACTATGTATTCTACGCTTATGTTAAGGGGAGGGTCGATCAGCGACGGGCTGATGGACGGTTTACACTAAAAAATCCGCCTAGTAGTTCCCTTGGGGCGCTTAAAGCAGCCGAACTACCAGGGGCCAAACGTGTACCAATAGGGGAAGAGGTGAGAGCACTGCTTGATCACGTTCCCGAGACCAAAAAAAATCTTAGAAAGAAGAACCTCTGACACAGCGGGCGGAGTTGCGATGATTTCTCACACTCTACGCCTACCGGTGGGCCAGCACTCAGTGCTCCCGCCCGGGACGTAGAGGTATTTACTAGAAGAAGGGAGGCCCTAAGTTGCCGTCCCTGTAAACGACCTGCCCGATCGTACGCAAAAGGAGAACTGTATTATTGCTTACATCCTAATATCTACCAAAAAAACAATATCAGCCAATCAGAACTACCCATTCCTACGCATTTTGTCGACCATTCGACCTGATTCCTTTTCTTACCTTCAGGTTACCGTTAGGTAACTGTGCCGGTTGTCGCATCGTCTCAGATGTCCCGTCCACGCCCCGTCCATGTCCGCCACCGTTGTGTCAACCGTTGTACTGACTGATGTACCAACTGTGGTACCAACTGTGGTACCAACTGTGGTGCCAACTGTGGTGCCCACTATCGTACCACCTGTTGTACCGACTATTGTACCGACAAAATTTGTGGTACATTCTACCACAGCTACACCCATAGTGGTGTCCACAATTATATCCACAATTATGTACCAATTTTTATGGTACGCTTTACCACACGATTGTAAAACTCTTCCATAGGGCACTTGCCCGCATCATGAATTTCGCCACATGCTCGGCAGACATACAAGCAGTGATCAGTCGGGTGACCCTTCTTGCCACACTTCAGACAGGTCAAGCGCTTCCAGCAACGTGATTTGTCATGCTTGATCGATCCACAATGCCTGCAATTCTTCGTCACCCCTTGATCAACTGCACTTAGTTCACTTCGTTTTCCAGATCGAGGCTCACTAGGTTAATCGTGCGTCACTGATTGATCAGGTATAGCAGTAATCATGTAACGACGCTTATCACCATCACTTCCACTGTCATCTGAACTTGATCCATCACCCCCAGACATCATCTTGATCGTGCGCACTGCTTTAGGCTTCCGCTCTGGAGCAGATGATCGAGCATTTCCAAATTTCTGACGGAATCGGCTAGTGCCTACCGCCGTCTTTGGAGGGCAAGACTTATTGCGCGCATAATCCCGCAGCGTCTCTTCCAGCTCCGTAACTTTCTCCAAACGCAAAAGTGTCAGTTGATCAGCGAATTCGCGATCAGTCAACGTGTCCAAAAAATGCTGCACATGTTCCCGTAAGATCGTAGGCGGACCTTATTTCATCGACAACTTGGACCGAATTCTTGCCACATTCAACTGGTGAAGATAATCGATAAGAGTTTAATCAGATCGCTTCTTCGTGTAGTAATATTGTCGATATGCCGATTGGCCACTTCCACAGTACTAAGTTTCAAACTCTTCGACAAGACTTTTCCAGTTTCCACGAGTCGATCTGCTCAGCTGGCGATGCCAATTGCGCGCCGGTCCTTTAAGCAGATCACCCATGATCAAACACTTCTCGTGATCAGGAGATTGATCACGCATAAATGCTGGTTTGAGACAACTGATCCAATTTCGCGCTTGATTTTCATCCACTTCTTTCCCCTAGAATTCCTTCAGATCTGATCGCAGACATTCTGATCCTGAAAATCAGCGGTTGATCAGGCACTCCAGTGTACGCCGACGCAACCGTAGCTGGTCGGGGACGGTGTGATCAGCTCATCTGGATCGAGGAAATTCCGATGGGATTGTTGATCATGGAACGAATACACAGACTCCATGTCAACATCCTTGACCGTCACCGCTCTTCCTGGCTTTGGCTGGTGACGTTTTATGCGTACAACTTCCGGTGACGCCTTGCCTCTTTCCTCAGCCAAAAACCTCCCCATAGACGCATTAAAAACGCTTGCAGCCGTGGGTCCTGTTGTGACTGATCATCTTCCGCCTTTGCTGATCGAGGTTCCTTTTTCACGGCCGAGAATTTGGCTTCATCCTTCTGGCATATCGTCATCCGGGTAATATTGGGTTCCAAACTATCAGCACTGATCGACTCCTCCTCAGACACATCGGCTTCGGAAGGAGCAGAATCGTAGCGGGAGGATCCCGTGTGTTCTGCCACGTTGATCGACGGACAGCTTCGATTGTCAGCAGAGTGTGAGAGGGTTTCACCTTAGCAGATCGACCCCCTACAGGCACCAACAGCTCAAACAGCCGATGGGTAGCGATCGCAACATCTCCAAGGTCCAGATCGAACACTTCTTCAGCATCGTAGGCGCCTGTCGTCAGACCAGCTTGCTTGATCATGCGCGTCAGCCCTAACACCAGCTGAATCTTGTCCTTCCCATCCGTTTTACTGGTTGATCGATTGTTCCATTCAGCTTTCGTCTGATCGTGACCTCGAGTAGGCTCATGCTCAAATCCTTCAATAAGAAATTTTCCAGTTCCTCCATATAAAAAATCCTCAACAGATCAGATTCCGATGGTGCCCTACTTGATCGACTTTCGTCGCTCTCCGAATCAGGCGCCTTCAGCAACGCCTTCGGTCGGTCCCAATCCGTATCATTTTATTCATATGAAATAGGCGGATCACAACGCAAGTTGTGATCCGCAGGGGCTCCCGAAGGAGGCTTGGGAGATGATTGAGGCTTTTCCTTCTTTATGTCATCAGGATACCTCCCCAGGTTCTGATGATCAGAATTTCCTTTCTTCTTCAGACACGACGACGGCGAACTGCTTTCCATCGTCACAACCACCTCCTCCTTTTCCTCTTTAATCTTCATTTCTGCTTCCGCTTCCGTCTGCACGTCCGCGTCATCTCCATCTTGCAGGGAATCGCGGTGATATCCCGAGTCGCCCAAAGATCCGGGCACGCGCACTATTGTGGTGGAGCGGCTGGCCAAATTTTGAGGCTTGTACAGTCGTTCCCACAGCGCCCGGACTACCGACTAACGAAGGGGGTCTCCCGGTTGTCCTGTGACAGGCCTATGTCTTTCTCAACTTGTGTACCCGACGGTTTTGGCGCGGGTCGCTCTCCAGGTGACTGGGACGTAGATCAGTGCAATTCCGATGCAGATCGAGTGATTTCATAGCAGATCGACGGGTGTCGATCAGGTGCAAAATCTTAGATTCGAGATCCCGGGGAAAAACTGGGGGTCGAAGATCGCAGATCGCAGATCGAACCAGATCTATGATTGCAGATCGATGATCGCAGATCGATCCAGTTGGTCTAGGGAGAGTTGACGAGATAGCAGATCGCAGATCGACCTCGTTGATCTAGTCGAGTTTGGTGAGATCGCAGATCGACCTTGTTAATCTAGTCGAGTTTGGCGAGATCGCAGATCGATGATCGATGATCGCGGACCGATGACCGACGATCGATGATCGCATATCGCAGATCGATCTAGTTGATCTTGTACGAATTGGCGAGAATGAGGGTCCTTGATCGCAGATCGACGGTGTCGATCTAGTGGTAATAAGCGAAGAGGTACTTGATCACGTGGCGGAAGTCTTCACCACTTGATCACCGAGCTTCTTAATCCCAGATCGCTAAGGAAAAACTCAATATATTATGTATTCCTAGCCTAAACTTAAGAGGAAGGGGGTCTATCTGCACGTTTTATGTGCAGATCGACGGATTTCACAAAACTCCACCTAGAGTTCTCAAGGGGCTCTTAAAGCAGCCGAATTTCTAGGAGAAAGATACCAACCAATGGAGAAAGAGGTGAGAACACTTATCTCGATAACCCTCCCGATAACCTTTTCACATAGGGGCAGCTGACGCAACGGGCGGAGCTGAAGGCAAGTTCTTCAAAACTCTACGTCTGCCGGTGGGCCACAAAGTGCACTAAGTGCTCCCGCCCGGGACGTGTAGATGTGCGTATGTAATGATAGGGTGGCGCGAGGTGATCATGGCGTACCAATCGGTGATCTTGCTGATCGGACGCAAAAAGAGAACTTTATTATTTCTTATATCCTAAAATCAATCAATTAACTAATATCAACCAATCAACTCCACCCGTCCTGATATGCTCCATCGACCAATCAACCTGATATATCATCCTTCTGTCGCTTTCCATCGTGTGCCTGTACCTGGCGTCGCTTCTGATCCGTATGGCCCGTCCATGTTCACAACAGTTGGCCCCAAAATCTTCTATGCGCTTCTCCACACACGCCACATTTGTTTTAGTGACCAGCAGAGCGTCAACGTACACACCGACAAATACAATTTTCGTCATCACTCCTCTAGTGGTATAAACAAACATCTGTACTGATCTGCGTGTACTCATAATGTAATAGTTTCCCATGTGTCAGGCGGTTCCACAGTCTGCCGCCTCCTTTAATCCATAGAGTCTTCCGTACCTTTAACACTAACTTCTTGACGTCTTCAACCTTCAATTCTTCCAAGTTTTCCTTCACGATTTCCGTTCCATTCGGCACATATAGAAATATTTCATGCTCGTCTTCCAACGCCTTTACGTAAGCGTTCGGAATATCTCTATGAAGCGCATTTTACATTCTACTTTCTTGTGATACTTAAAATAAACTTGACCGTCGACATTTCCATCACACCTGCGAAAGTCAGCTCTTAATCCACCCCGTAACGCTGATCGTTACCACAGGCCAACAACCTTGCTTTAAACCGTTCGAGATTTCCATTCGCGTCCGTCTTCGTCTTGAAGACCCATTTCGTATGCAGCGGTTTTGCGTTATCTGGTCTGCGAATCACCTCCCAGACCTGGTTTTCCTCCAGCGCATCAATTTCAGTCGTTATTGTCTCCAACCACTTGTCCTTGTTCACACCATTTATAGCATCCTTGTAGCTCTTGGGGTCGCTTTCGATTATCATATTCACTTCTTGCCTTGCATCTTCGTCATTTTCCGCATCATTTCTTGTTTCCGCGGCCTTTTCTGCCACGTACTTGCTCGTTACATGCCTATCGCGCGTCCACCGGGGCTTCTTTTTACCCTTGCCCTTCCCGGTACGTTTTTCACTCGTCTTACCGCCTTCCGGCGTACTTGATCCTACATTAACAATCGATGGTCCTTCAATGCCTCCTTCTGACGATCCACCACGTTCATCACTTGAAATTCCATTTACGACATCCATCACTTAATTACCGAAGCTTGACCTCGTTCGTTCGACCCTTCCGTCAATGATAAGCACGTTATTGCACATTTTCACATGTACCATGCCTCTTCCAGTCTTTCTGCACACGATCTCCCTTTTTCCATCAATATAAGACAACGCACAGCACTTTCTCTCCAGTGCTCCATACGACAAAATATTTCTCGTAAGCCTTTCCACGAAAAAAAAAAACGTTTGTAATCTTCAGGAGTGTCTCCTTCTGTCAGCAAATCACATAGATGTATAGGGACCCCTTCCTGTTGATTTTGTAGCTGCTGAACATCCGCTTGATAACAAACACCCGTGACAGTCTCGACATTCGTTAGAAAACTTAAGTCATGCGTGAGATGCATGCTTGCTCCACTGTCCAAGATCCACGTATCTTTTTTCACTTTTCCACTTGTATTAGTGACCATCAATGCGAAATATTCTTTCTTTGTCTTCTTTCTTGGGCACTTCGCTCTAATATGACCCTCCTAACTGCACTCGAAACATCCTTTCTTTCTTGGTGATATTTTGCCCTTCTCCGACACCATGATAACTTCTTGGAGCTCTGTAGCTAAATTCCACGGCTTGGACAAACTGGCAGAGCTCCTCTGCTTGCCGCAAATAATCCGGCCTCGTATGGTCATACTTGGAGATGAGGAACTGCCTCATCTCCGGCGCTGCATGTTATATCACATTATTGAGTACTAATTACTCACAGTTTGACCCCACAGTTTCTGCAATTGCATTCGGATATAAGAAATGGTCCGACCACGACCTTCCAACCAACTTGCGTGCCGTAATAACTTCATGCCCTGCGTTGGCGTAATCTATACATTGAAAACAGACAGGATCTCGTCCATCACATACCAAAGGGCGCGTCTATCACAACAACACCCTTGCACTTGTCTATTAACGTATGCTTCTGCTTGGGCCGCAAAGTAATGGCCCAGCAGATCTACCTTGACGTCCTCGTGCCAATAGTAGCCACATGCGCCTTCCGCGAGACTCACTTGCCTCATGAAATTTCAGCCCCTGTCCTGAAAGCCTGATCCAAGACCTTTGTACATTTCTGTACCATCGAAAGGCCTTATCTGCAAGCGCTTTTCCTTTGGAGAAGGGGTCCTTACCACCCCAAACACCTGCGATGCGCCATTATCCTTCCCCGCGTGCATATTGGGGGGGGGGTAATTACTATTTCCATGATGTTCATAAGGACTTCCATCACCTGTACTCCTGCCCCTGGAAAACGCGTCCTTTCCAGCGTGGCAAATCTCTTCAAAGCTCTGTTTCCCTTGTAATCCAGTCACGAAAGCTTTTCTATCATCTCCACTTTCACCCAACGAAGCTATACTCATCTTCGTATCCGCCCTGGGCGCGTGCATCACATTTTTATCCTGGGCTTGCTCGCCCCTGCTGACTTTAATCTTATCCAGCCAATCCACTATCAAAACTAGCATCTTCATCAGCCCTGACTCCATTTCCTTTACGTTCGGTTCCGACTTTTCATCCGAACCAGACTGACTCTTCCTTAAGCTCATAACCTGTTGAACGTTGCGCTCTACTTCGTGCTCTTCACTCATATCACTACGTTGTCCTGTTTACGCCAGCCTGATCCAGATATCGTACTTCCAAATCGTAATAATTTATTCGAGATATGCTTGTAATTTAACCACGTAATATAAATACACTTATATTTCACGTGACTAATTCCAAATCATAAGTAAATCAAAAGTAATACGATCAGACCACAAACGTAATGTAATTCCACTTCGACGTTCCTACAAGTAATCATTCCGTCCTGTGACTCGCGTGCGCAAACGTAATATGTCTTACCTGCATACTTAAGCACTTGTGTGCTACAGTCAAAATTCTGAAGTAAGTATATTAGGATTAAGTAAAAACCTCATCTAACAAAATGTATATACAAAATTGGGTAAGACCCATAAAATTAGGTAATTTCCCAAAACCCTTTTTACTGAAAGTCGCAAATGCCCAAATACATCCGACCGACGGCGCGGCCGAATTTCGGTGCCCTTCAACAGTTTGATCTGCTGCCTGAAGAATCACGTGGATACTGGGAATATCACACAACCCACAAATGGTTTAAGCAAGCAAAGTCATGCGGAAAGATCAACAATGAAAAAGAGACGATGTTATTTGACTCTGGAGCAGAAGTCTTATTTGACTCCGGAGCAGAATTCTCAATTATTGATTCCCCCTTTGCTTGTAAGGTCGGATGTCAAATAGACGTCACACAGAGGCAAGAAAGCGTAGGAATTGGGGAGAATTCATGTATGACCGAAGGGTGGACGCGTGTCAAGATTACTTTACGGGTTCATTGGTATATTTCGTTAGCGCCTGGGTCGGTAAGTTGACCGGGCAGGATGAACTCCTCGGTATGGACTTTATGGTACCAACAGGTATACGCCTCGACCTGTCTCATGGAGTGCTCACGCTCCCGGACGAAATCCAGATCCAACTGGCTGGTCAACGTCCCTTATACGGATCACCTACTGATCTGGTAAGGCGGATCCAGGATATTACTATTCCTGTGGGCCGATCGCCGACACCCCAGTGGAAAAAGGCTACCGATCGAGGAAGTTGTAGATAACTAGGGGAGAACGTTGGGTATCGACTTTTGTGAAAAGTGGAGGCTAATCTGATTACGTACCGATTACTACATCGGTGACAAACCACTGAAGCTAGACCACAATACGATCGTTGGTATGTGGCTGGCCGAACGTAAAGTTCTAAGGAAGATGGGGTTTGTTTCGATGGGATCGAGAAGATATGTTGAGTGGAAAAACTTGGCACACCAAGCCACAAACGATTTAGTCAGCGATGATGGATCGGTGGAAGAAGACCCCTCACCTTTAGAGGAAAGGCCAGATTACGTAACACCCAAGAAGATGTTGATAAGAGAAAGGCCCCACAGTTACCTGATACGGTGGACGCGCAAGCAGATCGGCCGAAGGCCGTCAACACAGTTGAGTTACGAGATCAGATGACAGCGGAACCGGTTATAGATGGGGACGATCGTAATACTGTCGAAGAATAATATAATGGCGCTTCTACTCAAGTCGAAGTAGGACAGTCCGCCGATAGGGAACAGCAGCTTTACCAGTTCGACAGGGGCGGATTGAGTGAAGTTACCCAGTAGATGACCAGGCGTGCATACACGAGGGTGGAGAGCAGTACGTCGAAGAATTATAGAGACATATGACGGTTCTACCCGAATTGTTAACCAGTCCGGCTGAAGTAACCTTGGACGACCTTCAAGTAGGCATTCGGGATGTCAACACCCCTGAACAGATCGATCAGCTCAAGATAAAAATTTGGAAGAAAAGACACTTGCTGATCGGGAAGGGTAATGCCTTACCTCCGCCGCTCATGGGGCGATTTGTGATATCGACGTGGGTAATGCCAAGCCGATAGCACAACGATGTCGACGTGTGGCGCCGCAGTATCGGGAGAAGTTATCTGATCTTATCAAAGAATTGATAGCTACGAATATTATCAAGCCGTCGACATCCTCAAGCAGATTATTAATCAGCGGCATTGGATACACCATAATTTTGTCAATCAGTTCACTAGTCGGTAGTCAATACATAGCCAGATGTCCACTCCGTTCTTCCTTTTTACATTAACAATCGGTGAGGCCCACGGGAACTTGGATAAGACGTTCTGGTATTGTTCGTTGGGCTAGTGGATTTTGGGTAGTCTCGATGACCGATCGGGCTCGTAAAATATATGCGTTTGTTACGCCGTTCGGTTTTTTCGAGTGGAACCGGATACCATTTGGTCTGAAGAACGCGCCTCGGATTTATCAGAGGCTGATTGACAATGCTTTGTACAGACATTTAAAAAAAGTGCCGATCGGGATCCCACTGGGAGCCAAAATGTGTTCACAGAGGGCGAACCCGATCAGGAGAAGAAATCTTCCGTGTTAGCGAGAACGTCATATATTGATTACATTCTGATCCCAGCCTCTTCATGGAATGATATTTGTGAGATGATGGAACTTTTGTTGGAAAATGTGATCGCTGGAATTTATCGATCAGTGCAGTGAAAAGGTTTTGGGGTATGCCTAACGTTGCCTTTTTTTTTTACATAATGAATCTATCAATGGGTTCGAAACTAATCCTAAATATTTGGAATCGCTCAGTAACCCCCCGTTTCCCCGATCGTTGAAGGCTATGCAGTCTTTCCTCCGAAGTCTAAACTATTACAGTCGCTCATCGAAGATTTCGCGATCTATGTGGCCGTATTATATGAACTTGGGAGATAGACTATCATATGTAGCGGGAAAATGATCAGGCAGCGTTAATGGGGGGGGGCAAAGACTCCGATCGACCCTCAAATATATCCCAGAAGCAGACGGAAGACCATATGAAACGTGCAGAGGTCGCTTTGGGTATGTTGAAGACTAAGATGGTTACAACACCAATCCGCAAGCATTTCTATTCGAAAATAACGCCGGTAGCCATCATATATGCTAGTAAGTGGGCCATTTCTGCCGCACTAGTATAAGAGCACAATGTGGTATACCATACGGTCACATTGACGAGCCGAATGTTAAAGCCAAACGAAGTTAACTATAGAATTGTGGAAAAGGTAGTTTTGGCTTTATTACGAATTCTA
>JAPDHQ010004027.1:0-12472 GCA_026184515.1 Peronosclerospora sorghi | reverse complement strand
TTATTATCAGCCAATGGATTGGATGATCGGATCGGAAGATGGTCCGCAATCCTGTCGCAATGGTCTCTGGAGGTCGTAAAGTGTACTAAGGGAGAGGAGGAGATCTTAGGTACATTAGCAGCCAGTATCACTCCTCGACCGGAAGTCGACGAGGCCTTGGTAGCGACGCTCTGCGTAAGCAGACCCGCCAATCGTCGATCATAATGAAGAACTCATAGTATTGAGTTTCTATGGGTCGTCAAGCGTAAAGAAGAGAGTCGGATCTTATAGCTTTATATTATGGAGATTACCCGAATGGACTATATTAGCCGCCGCTGCTGACTTCACACCAGGCATCACGGTCAACGAAGCAGAATACCGTGGGCTTCTCTTACGTATAGATCTGCTGACATCACAGAAGAAGGGGCGGATTATCATATGTGGTGACTCCAACCTGGTGATTAGGCAGATCACTGGATAAATCGACTGTAAGGCGCCTCGTCTAAAGTTTCTTAATGATCAGGTGATGAAGGAGCTGAAGGATTAAACGTGAACTACTTCATGTGAAACGGGATTTGAATCGAAGTGCTGATCATCTTGCGACCCAATCCATGCGTGATCATATCGGAATAACGATCTCTGAGGAGGCCATTTTGCACGAATTAATTGAAATAAACAGGCTCCCGGAACTGATCAAACCTAAAGGAGGTTCCAAACGGGTACACGTAATAGCCGTAACCAGATCGCAGACCCGAAAACCTTGCCGATCTTTACCGATAGTAAGTCTAAGTGAAGATATCGAGCGACAGCTGAGGGAGGAACGAATTCTCTAGGCCCAAGATGAAGAAGAATTGATTGTTAACTTAAAGGCTTACGTATGTGGAGAGTTGTTCAAGCTGACGAACGATCAGGCAAAAGAATGCGCGAAAATCGCCGAGGGTTACGATGTGGATGATAACATACTGTTTTACTACTGTCGCGATAACGATCGAGATAACGCCGAGCGGGATTGACTGGCGAAATTGGTAATTCCTGAGACGCTACAGCCAGATGTCCTCCATCACTATCATGTGAGCCTAGAAGGGGGACATCAAGGAATAGGAAGAACGCATTTTCACTGTCGGGGGCTCTTCCGAAGCGTACAGAGATATGTGGGTGGGTGTACGGATTGCGAAACTAGAAAGGGCGGACCGATTATTAAGGGCACATCGCCCGGGAATATCGAAGCTACATACCCTTTCCAGGTAATAGCAATGGACCATATACCGTCCCTTCCCCGATCGGCTCACAGCAATACCGAATTATTGATCTGTATAGACTTGTTCACGGGGTTAGTAATTGAAAAATCCAGCGCCACCCGGTCCGCAGAACAGATAGCCCAAAGCTATGAAAAATGTGTGCTTAGAAGATCTTCAACCCGGCTTTATGGCCAAAGTCTTCCGTTCGTTTAACAACTTGTTAGGACAGAAACAAAGCGCGACGATGGCATATCGTCCGCAAGCAAATGGATCGGTTGAACGCATGGTGCAAACGATAACAAGGGCTATCAAGATGTATGGGGACGATCCGGACCAGCGCTATTGGGACGAGTATGACGAGTGATTAGTGTTCGTGCTAAATTCTTCGATCGATCGAGTCGGAGGGGAAACGCCTTTCTATCTAGCGTATAGATGGGATCCACGATCGACACTCGAAGAAGCAGTACCGATTGGCTGTACTCGGACCCGTGATCAGGACGCCCGTCGCTGGCGCATGAAAATCGAGAAATATTACAAACACGATAAAGAAGTGGTCAATGAGAAGTTACGTCAAGCGACACAGGAACGAGCTGAACGGAACCACGATCAGTTCCGCCCTCGTGGTATGGAACCAGGGTCGAAAGTATGTCTATACCTCGATCGGTTAAAGGAAGGCTACGCGAAGAAATTAGCTCACATGTGACACGTTCCTTTCCGTGTATCAGAGCTGATAGGTGAACATGCTGCCCGCCTGATCGCGGCCGGTACGGATTACAAAGTTTTTCCGATTGTATATGTCTCCAAGTTGAAGCTGGTAAGAGAGTTCCCAGATCGGCGCAAAACGCCCTGTCAGGTGGACGAATCGGCCAGATTCGACTTTGACGAAGCTCTATTGCCCGAAGACAGTTGGGAAAGACCACTGGATAACGATGAATTCGAAGTGGAGAAAGTACTGGATGTCATATCGGTCAAGAGAACGCGTTTTGGTCGGACTCATCGAGAATACCTGATCCGTTGGAAAGATCATGAAGACAACTTGGCTCGACGAGCTCGATCTGAATTGTGGTGCGCTTCTAGGAGAGTCTGAGCGAAATCAGAGTCAGCCAGAATAGTTTCGGAATGATGCGATGCTAACTCATGAAGTTGAAGATTAAGACTCACAGTAACATCAACTGGTATGAATTAATACCGGTAGGTGTGGAATGTGTGATGTTTATATGATTACTATTACGAGTATACAACGATCCGTGATGAACTGGAATGATATATAGACGGCAGTGGAGTGACTTAAGGATATGGATTTGTTTCGATATCAATAGTAACGATAATCACGGTGTGGATACATTGGATGTGGTAAGGCGGAACCGTGACTAATGTGGAAAAAGGGTTACAGAATCAGACGGGACAATCGGGTGATCTGAAAATGAAATTGATTATTGATGAAATATACGAGTGATTACGCGATCAGCTCCTAAGATATCAAAGTTCACGCCCCCCCCCATAGACGACTGTTAATCATGGCTGGATTATCTGCAATCTTGTGACAAAACCGGTTACGCCAAGGTTGGTGCTGGTCAATCTGAGTCAAAGCGTCCTGCAAGTTTTCGATTGGATTACCGCAGTGATAACCAAGATACCAGACTCCGTCTTCGGTTAATTCCCCGGTTTTCTCTACGCGACGATTGGCCATATGGAGGACAATCGGGTACAAGAGAATGTCGATGTAGCACTCACGGGCCTGCAAGCCTTCTAATACGAACTGACATATGGACAGCCAGGATTCACCCTCCCGGATCCGACGTTGTTTATGTTTTTTTTGGAAGAAGCCAGATATTGGACACGTTTCGCTCGACCGGTGGGGAGCACGATGTAATGCGAAGATTCCCAGATCGTTTGACCATGGGTATCGTAAAAATATCCAAGACGATCTAAAAACAAGTTGATCCAAAGAGTCGTCGCAAACATAGTGCCCAAATAGGAGCGAAGTAGGACCCTCCATGGCTTGGCCTCGTACAGACGGGCGATCTGTGGCCGCGTGACAAGATCAATTCGCCACTCAGACGGGTCGGGATGACCTACGGCTGGAGGGAAAAAGCCAGAAATCTGGGCGTGACAGAGTCCAGGCCAACAGATGCCTGGTCAAGACTGAGCGGCTCAGAAGATCGGTCTGCGCCGGCGACCAAGGGGAGGCGGAATTCAGATTCTGAGCAGGGAGAAGTTGATCACCAACCTTCAATCTTCCTAACGACACACAATGGTACAACCCAGAAGTGCCAGGTTGGAGAGAGAATCCAAACATCTCACCGGCTAGTCCCGATGCTTCCTCACCACTGTCGCCCTCAGGTTCGTCACTTGATCGGCGTCTCACCATGGATTCTCGGTACCGGATAGGAACGACGACGTTGGGTAGATTGAAACTGAGAAAGAGCAAGAAGTAGTTCATCGATGGGAAGCCATCGACTCACCCTCTGAATCTTCCCCAGAAGAGATCTGCAGACGCTTGAACCGAATAGTGTGGGGGTCGAGGGCGCGTGACTTTTCGCAGCTTTTCTCTTCACAACCGGATCCTCCGTCGTGCTTGGAGGCTGTGTCTGTGTCTTGGCTTTATTTTTCTCTGCTTCCGTTTTTTCTTTGTATTCCAGGTCGCTCTCTACAACCATCTCCCTGGCGCGCCTCGCCGCGGCCTCACGCTTTCCATGGAGCTTATGAATTTTACGGGGTGGATTTTCAGCCAATTAGTGGCACGATGATCCACCCAAGCTCGATTTAGGGGCGTAACCAGTGGAACCCATACGAAGGCCCGCGAGGACACCCTAAGCCAATCCACCGGGATTGGAGCAGGCAATCGGACGATTGGATAACAGGCCAGTCAACTCATGACGGCAATGATGTATGGCTGCCCAATGACTATTCGTCTCCTGAGTCCAAATGTCCAATCGGGCCTGGAAAGATTCTACTGTCTCAGCGTAACCTCGTGCCGAAAGTTGCAAGTCGGTGATCTGCCGCTCAGAGTCGCGCTGCTGAGAGTGGAGAAAAGACCGGTCGGACTGATTTCAGATCTCTGTCGGGTGATCAGCTTGTGCTGTTCATGAAGATGATATTTGCAGACCTCGAATCGATCCAGATCGTGACGAGAACCGATCAGTCCATCCAGTATCGGTCGGAGCTGACCGAAATGGTCGTGCATGTGACGATCAGCGGCGAGCAGCGCGTTTACCGCTTGGGTGATACCGATTTGCAGTGGATCTACATGTGGGAAAAGTGAGACAGATTCGAGGTGTAGATAGCGAACGATCGACATACCCTGTTTAAGGTGGAGCTAGCAAACGATCGACATACTCGGTTTGGCTTGTTGTGAGATCAAATCCTGGAGACGTTCATTTTCGATAGTCAAGAGCTTACGATCAGCCTCCACTCGAGCGGTCCGTTTGAATAGTCGATCCACATCCTAACCCATTTGCAGGAGTGTGGCGTCATTCGGGGTCCGCTTTTGGCGTTCGGCCTTTATTTCTTGTTGAAGTATGTGGTTTGTCTTCCTAAGCCGATCGATCTCGACTTGATACCCTCTTGTTCGCCGACAATTGGAGTCTCGCAGGAGTCATCAGATTAATCCGATCAGCTAGGGAGAGGAATATGCGGAGACTGGGAGTACCGATCGCCTACAAAGATAGGTGTTAAGGAAGGAAGGGGGATATCGGAGATCGAATGCAATTACCTGGGGGAGTAGACCCGGATTGATGCATGTAGTGATGAAACTGTTTGTGAGGTCGGGCCGCTACCGTTGTGAGGCTGCGACCAGATTCAGGAGCGGCTGTGGTGAAGTGAAGAAGAAAAAGAAGAAATTCTATGGTCAGTTTATACCAGTATGTCGCTGATCGGTTTGGAGCGATCGGGTTGGTTAAAAGGGAAGGGGATTTGAGCCAATCGTGTGTCATAAGTAT
The DNA here is from genome assembly GCA_026184515.1 of Peronosclerospora sorghi. Classification (NCBI taxonomy): domain Eukaryota; phylum Oomycota; class Peronosporomycetes; order Peronosporales; family Peronosporaceae; genus Peronosclerospora; species Peronosclerospora sorghi. The sequence continues at coordinate 7,314 of JAPDHQ010004027.1, read as the reverse complement.
CAAGTACGCAGTTTTAGGTAAGTCACACGATGTTTCATGTAGTTTACATATTAGGTTTTTAATGGATATTAATATACAGAGTTGGTGTTTTTCTCTCTTCTTCGGAGTTCTTAAGCATAAGTCGCCCCCGCCTACCGCGGAGATTTTGGTAGCGGAGGGTTAACAGGGTCACCTTCAGCTCAACTTGCCCGGCCGGGATGCGTTTCAGACGCACTTGGCCCGCCGGAAGTCCCTCGACGGGAACGCGTACTTGGTACAGCACTCACTTCGAGTCGCACACGTTTGGAACGTGTTATTACTAATTGGAAAGGTTTACGTGGAGATCTCGTTAGTGGAACCCCAAGCTCTTGGATACGTTTGTTTGGTTGTTCTTGATTGGTTTATCGATATCTCGTTTTGCTTAGGCTGTACGATCGGCTATACACGATCTGCCCTGGAAGTATACTGGGATCAAGTATATTGTGGTTATTTGCGTATTTAGGGTAACGATTTCCCCCATATATACACCCTGGCCCAGAAGTTGATCGCTACATATCAATCTACACAAGTCTGTGGTGGATTACAGTTTAAAATCGAACACCGAAGGGCCCGGAACTGAGCCACAATCGCGCCCAGCCGACCAAGTAACGGAGGAGGTACTCCTCGGACCTTCGCCTGGGTGCCGATCAGGTGACCGATCGGCATTACAGGACGCAAGTCCGATTCGTATCGTGTATCACCTTGTGTAATCATTGGTATGGGTGGCTACACATTCGGTGGACCGTTGCTTGGTATATTCTTTGGTGAGTTTCGATATAGATGTACCACTTCTGGGGTACTGATCCAAAATTCCAACGAAAAGATGATACAATATAGCCGATCGTCAAACGAAGCGGAAATCTTCACTCCGAATGCAATTAAATCTGGCACTTGACCGCACGTGGCAGTGAGTAATCCATCCAAAAATAAATCCTGGCACTTGATTGCAGAAGAAATGAGTAATCCAGCCAATGATAGTTTCTGGCACTTGATCGCAGATCGCGATGAGTAATCCAGCCAATTCCTGGGACTTGATCGCAGTAGATCGCGATGAGTAACCCAGCCAAAATAACACGTCTCCTTAACGTGGCCGAACTTGAGGGGTGAGTGAACGTAGTGGGTGCTTCCCGTCGTGGGATTTCCGGTGGAGCTCTGTCCTGGCCGGGCTTAAGTGAGCAAGAGCTCCCAATGCCTCCTACAGAGCCACTGGCGACTTACGCGACCCAATTTAATACGAACACTATGTTATATAGCCATTAAAATCCAATATGTAAACTACATGTAAACCGTGTGCGTAACCTCAAATCTGCGTACAAAACACTCCAAGCACACGATTAGCCCAAAACACTACGTCCTTTAAGCCAACCGGATCGATTTGTCTTGAAAACTGGTACACTGGTACAAACTGGTCAATAATTTTCACTTGCACTTTACCACAGCCGCCCCTGAGTCTGGTCGCAGCCGCACAACGGTAGAGGCCCGATCTCACAAACAGTCTTCAATTCCATGCAACCTTCCGAGTCGAATGTACCGGGTAAATCCACTTGACTTCCGATCGCCACATCTTTCACCAACATTTGTCTTCGTAGGCGATCGGTTCCCGCACTCTCGGCATCTTCAAACTCCTGACCGATCGGACTATTCGGACGGCTCGGGTAACGCTCAGATCGTCGAAGAACATGATGAGCCCCGAGTCGACGTCGATCGGTGCAAGCAAACCATTGATGCGCTCCGAAAGGAGTTGGAGGTAGCGCGCGAAATCAGATCGTGACCGGCGCCGCACCCAGAAAATTCGCTGAGACTCAAAACGACTTTTTTTCAAGCTGATCTACACTATACAAGCTTATCGTTCAGACTTGATGTCCGAGAATAAACGTCTCAAGGCCTTGGGTCCGCAACAAAAACTATCAGGTATGCCAATCCACTGATAACTCCACGTTAGATCGATCCTCACTTCCGTCTGTATGTAGATGCACTGGTGATCGATGTCTTCCCGAACGTGAAGACTTTTGTCGATACCGTTCGGCAGGCGTACGGACACTTCGATCTGTTTCAAACTGTGTTGGAAGAGCCGATCGGCACTTGTCACGACATGCGTCGTCTCGAGATCAACCGATCGCATCTTCAGGAGCTGCACGCAGTGGTCGTTCGACAATTATAGGAGACTCAGGGCGATCGGTCGGTCATGTATTCCCAAAGACGCGAGATGGATCAGAAGATCGCTGATCTAAAGCTCACGATCAATGATCACTCCGACAGAATTAGTGCCTCCCAATATCGGCTCGGAATTTGGACCCGAGAGTCGAATCGACTCTCGGGAATCGTCCACGGGTGCCGTGATGTGTTGGCTACGTGCCTATCCAAGTCGATGTTTGCCGATCGCATTCCTCTCGGAGTAGCATCGAGCGCCCTCGCGGACCCACAGGCACATTCAGGTGGTGCGATTTCGCAAAAAATTCGGTCGGAAATTCTCGCCATTCATTGGCTGATATTCCACCGCCAAAATTCGCGCATATAACAAGAAGCGCAAGGGTGCATAGAGAGGCGCGAGGGCGCGGGATCTAGCGGCTGATCCGGACTACGAGGAGAAGCCAACGGCGCTTCGGAAGAAATCCAAGCCACCTACAAAGCTCCTGCATGCGACAACGGACCCGTCCAAGCCAATACAGACCACGAAAAATCAAGCGCCCTCGGCACCAACTGTCGACAAGCCCAAGTCAGCCTTAGATTCGTCTGGATCGGACTCCGATGATGGATCAACGGATTCAATTGAGCTAGCTTCTGCTCTACCACGGTCCCGATGCACCCAGCGTCGCCGATCTGCTTCCACGGTCGAAACGTCAACGCCAGGGGAAGATCAAGTGGTGCACCCGAAGGGTGGCAGCATCCAAGAATCATCGAAGCTGGCTGTTGAGGCATCCAAGCTAACTGTTCTTCCCGGCACTTCCGGCCTATATCGTCACTCATCGCTAGGGGCATTGCATATTGGCGTGCCTCCGCCTCCTTCGGGTCTGGATGTCAAGGAACTATGATCCCCAGGGCAGATCGATCTGTTGCGTCGATCTGTTCCGATAAAACAGCAAGTGGATCGCACCTTATCCCGTCCAGATTACTGGCTTTTCCCACCGGCGGTCAGAAAACCAGGTACAACTGTGTGGATACCCGATCTTGTAACCGTATCGCCGGTCGCCCGCCTTTATGACGCCAATCCATGAGGAGTTTTGCTGAGCCGCGATCTGAGCGTCACGTTCACGCTTACTCCGTGGGTTGCCCTATTCGTGGATCGTCTTGAGCGGTATTACAAATTTCACTGCCAAGCGATCTGGGAATTGACCCACTACCTGGTGCTTCCCGCTGGGCAGGTGAAGGCGGACATGGATCTCGCGACGTTACAGAAGAAGCGGAAAAAACGTCGGAGTCGAGCGGGCGAAGGTTGGTTGTCGTTCTTCCAATTCGTGTTGGAGGGCATGCGGGCAAAGGAATGTGACATTGATGTCTTCCTATACCCCGTTGTTCTCCATATGGCTAGGCATTGCGCGAAGAAAGCCGGGGATCTGATTGAAGACGGAGATTGGTACCCCGGCTACCGCTGTGACACCGTAATTGACAACCTTCTGGACGCCCTGAGCTCGATGGACAAGGAGAAGCCTTGGTGCAGCCAATTTCGTGAGAAGATCGCAGATCACCCAGCCATGACTGTCAATCGGCTATGGGGTGATCGCAGACGCTAACTTGGTAAGCGCCGATCGGGAAATCATTCATGCACTAATCATCAATAAAAATTCTTCTTCGATTACTCTATCGTCTCATCTGTCTTGGTTTTTAATCCCGTTAGACCGCTAGACAAGGTCCACCCTGCCACATCCACTTGTATCCACATCAAAAGAGTCCTTATCATTGTCACCGGAAAAAACCATCACAACCTTAAGCCACTTTGTCATCATCCATTCATCACATTTCCACACACCCGTAGTTGTAATCACAAGAAACATCACAAATTCACACCGGTCAGTATTGTCGATCTGTACCAGATCGATATTGCCGATCTGTAGCAGATCGGTGTCACCCGATCTGCATTATTTCGAATCTTATTTTCCCACTTCGTAAGTCCGCGTCGCCCCATAACAATTCTGATTCGGTCGACTCCGTTTGGACTTCTTAGTCAGATCGCCATAATCAATATCGGGTTCACCGATCCCAATTGTTTACTTGCGATCCTCCAAGTGGATCGGGTTTTATCGGTGCGTTTGGCTACAACATGTCTTCTGGGTCGATCTGTCATCCAAATGGGCGGTCGAATCGGCATCATTACTGTCGACATCAGTAGCAGCCTTCCAGATCAGTCATTTTTTCTTCTCCAATATTAATTCTTTGGGCTGATCTGTCCGATCGGGGGTTTGGCGACTTGCGTATCGTCCATAGTCACTTCGAGCAGATAGGCTAGAACTCCAGGTGAGGTAACCACATTCCAGATCGGGTTCGCCGATCCATCAACACACTTTTCCCCGCCCCTGTGCATACACGCCAAGTCATCTGGTGAGGCTATCACGCTCGGTCCGCCCCTGTCAAACGGGGAATGCTGATCCTCGTCGATGGACTGCCCTTCTGTGACACCGACTTGAGTGGATGTGTAGCCATACTCATCTCCAGCGATATCGCGATCGCCCCCGTCTGCCGTCGGTTCCACTGTCACCCGATCTTGCGATACAACTGAACTAACGACTTTTGGCACATCTGCATTTAAGTCAACTGTATCGGGTGCCTGTGATGGTGACCTCTGGCACATCCTGATCGCTACGTGATCTGGTCTTTCCGTCCGAGGTGGGAGGTCTTTTTCGGCTGACTTGTCGTCGCCGATCCGATCAGTGGTGGGCTTACGCGCAAAGCTTTGCCTCTGCATATAACGTCTTGATTCGATCGAAATGAATCCCATCCTCCACGGAACCTTTCCTTCAGCCAGCCACATACCGACGATCGTACCGTTGCCCAACACCAGCGGTTTATTGCCGATGTTAGTAACTCGTACGCGATCGCTCCGATCTCCACCGTCCACAAACGTCGGTACCCAGTGATCACCCCTGGTCAAACACAGCTTCTTAGTCCGATAGTCCTTTCCCACCGAGATATCTGCCGATAGACCCACAGGAATGGTGATTTATTGGTTCCACCTTACCAGAACAGTACGTGATCCGTATAAGGGGCGTCGACCAGCCAGTTGGATCTGGACTTCGTCTGGAATCGTAAGTACCCCATACGACAGATCAAGGCGTATGACTACCGGCACCATAAAATCCATACCAAGGAGCGCTTCTTGTCCGGAGAGCTTACCGACCCAACCGCTGCAGAAGTAGATCAATGAACCAGATAAAGTGATCTTCAAACGCGTTCTCCCTTCGGTCATGTAGGAATTTTCGACGATTACAATGAATTCTTGCCTCTGTAAATAGTCTATCTGACATCCAACCTTACGAGCAAAGGAGGAGTCGATAGTTGAGACTTCTGCACAAGAGTCAAACAGAATCGTAGCCTTCTCGTTGTTAATCTTCCCATAGGCTTCCAACTTCTTGAACCATTTGTCGGGAGCGTGGTATTTCCAGTAGCCGCGCGACTCGCTTGTCAGCAGGTCCAACTGCATAACGACCATGGATCGGGAATATTCATCAGTCGCAAGACTGTAAACCGAATGATTCCTATCGCCTGTCCTTTTTGACGTTGTATCACTGTCTTTTCCAACGAATGCTAGATGCTAAACGTAGATCGATCGGCTCGATCCAGATTCTAACCTGGGCAAGCGATCTAGTTTAACATTTTCTCGACATCGGGCGACAACATTCCCGCGTGCTTGTCGGGAACATACCACTTGCGCATCTGATTGAAGAAGTGCTCCATCGTGCATTGTCCATCGTCATGAATCTCTCCACATGCCTTACATCCAAATAAGCATTGATCGGTGGGGTGGCCGCGTCTTTCGCATTTCTTGCACGTAATCCTTCGCCAGCAGCCCCGATCATCGTGCCTGGTTGACCCGCAGTGAGTGCACTTCTTGTACGGCTAATCCGGGTCCAATCTGTTGCCGTTTCCTGCCGCCTTCCATTCGGCACGGCTTGACTCTGATCGATCTCTCGGTGCAGACTGGGCGACGATAATGTGACGGTACTGTTCCTCCTCTGTACCAAGACTGTACCAGCCACTGCTCTCCTCTTCTGACCCGGAGCTCATATCAGCCACGATCGCTCTGATCGCTCTGGCCGGTCTGGTCGCAGGTCTCTTCACATGATCATCCTGCACCTTCGATCGTGATCGGTTCTATCCGACAGCAACCTTCGTCCTCATACTGCGGGAGTGGGCGAAGCATACGTAACGTCCGTTCAACTTCTTCCACGTCCCTGAGGCGAAATAAGGTTAGCTGATCGTCCAACCCCTGATCGTCCAGCGTACTGATAAAGTGACCCAAATGTTCTTGGTCAGCGCCGGTCGGTGGAAAGGTCTCCTTGATCGGGATCCCCGAACGCATCGCAGTCACATTTAGACGGTGAAGGCACTCGATAGGCGTTTCCTCGCCCCTCTTCCTCATATGGTGATACCTTCCAACAGTAGAAAAGCCGGATTGACAGTACTGCTTTTCAAATTCCATGCACAACAAACTCCAGTCAGATCGGACATCCAGACTTAACTGCTGGATCCAGTTCGCAGCCGGTCCCTTCATCAGATCTCGGAAGATCAGACACCGTTCTTTGTTTGGAGTCTGATCACGAAGGAAGGCGGACTTCGTTCGGCTGAGCCAGGCTCGGGCTTGCTCCTCATCGGCATCTTTACCCGTAAAGTATTTCAACTGAGTTCTTGCGGCCATGCAGATCCTTGGGATCGCCGTCGAATTGTAGTCAAACGCCGTCGTCGAGGCTAAGTTCGCCTTACGTATCCCGCCTTTACCCGTACCACTTTAGTCATCGTCGATTTCGCTGATCGAATCCATGTCAAAGTCGCTGCTACTTGCCTATCTGCTGTGGCGGGTTCGGCGTGACCTGAGTTTTGTCTTGAAAACCGGTTTAACAACTTCGGACAGCTTGTATGTTGATGTTATTAACTGAATTTTGACGTCCGCACAAATTCCTTGTTTTCCTGAGAAGATCGGCTTGGTGCACGAGGGCGCAGAGGTGATCGGCCTCGATCTGCGGCGTAACGCTTCATCATAGCTCAAACATGGCTTGTATACTTGCTTCCATCGAGGGCGAGGTGACTGGACGGTCTTGGGGGGGTGCCGATAACTGTGGGCGCCCCTGGGGCCCCAACTGGCAT
>JAPDHQ010004026.1:0-12473 GCA_026184515.1 Peronosclerospora sorghi | reverse complement strand
TTATTATCAGCCAATGGATTGGATGATCGGATCGGAAGATGGTCCGCAATCCTGTCGCAATGGTCTCTGGAGGTCGTAAAGTGTACTAAGGGAGAGGAGGAGATCTTAGGTACATTAGCAGCCAGTATCACTCCTCGACCGGAAGTCGACGAGGCCTTGGTAGCGACGCTCTGCGTAAGCAGACCCGCCAATCGTCGATCATAATGAAGAACTCATAGTATTGAGTTTCTATGGGTCGTCAAGCGTAAAGAAGAGAGTCGGATCTTATAGCTTTATATTATGGAGATTACCCGAATGGACTATATTAGCCGCCGCTGCTGACTTCACACCAGGCATCACGGTCAACGAAGCAGAATACCGTGGGCTTCTCTTACGTATAGATCTGCTGACATCACAGAAGAAGGGGCGGATTATCATATGTGGTGACTCCAACCTGGTGATTAGGCAGATCACTGGATAAATCGACTGTAAGGCGCCTCGTCTAAAGTTTCTTAATGATCAGGTGATGAAGGAGCTGAAGGATTAAACGTGAACTACTTCATGTGAAACGGGATTTGAATCGAAGTGCTGATCATCTTGCGACCCAATCCATGCGTGATCATATCGGAATAACGATCTCTGAGGAGGCCATTTTGCACGAATTAATTGAAATAAACAGGCTCCCGGAACTGATCAAACCTAAAGGAGGTTCCAAACGGGTACACGTAATAGCCGTAACCAGATCGCAGACCCGAAAACCTTGCCGATCTTTACCGATAGTAAGTCTAAGTGAAGATATCGAGCGACAGCTGAGGGAGGAACGAATTCTCTAGGCCCAAGATGAAGAAGAATTGATTGTTAACTTAAAGGCTTACGTATGTGGAGAGTTGTTCAAGCTGACGAACGATCAGGCAAAAGAATGCGCGAAAATCGCCGAGGGTTACGATGTGGATGATAACATACTGTTTTACTACTGTCGCGATAACGATCGAGATAACGCCGAGCGGGATTGACTGGCGAAATTGGTAATTCCTGAGACGCTACAGCCAGATGTCCTCCATCACTATCATGTGAGCCTAGAAGGGGGACATCAAGGAATAGGAAGAACGCATTTTCACTGTCGGGGGCTCTTCCGAAGCGTACAGAGATATGTGGGTGGGTGTACGGATTGCGAAACTAGAAAGGGCGGACCGATTATTAAGGGCACATCGCCCGGGAATATCGAAGCTACATACCCTTTCCAGGTAATAGCAATGGACCATATACCGTCCCTTCCCCGATCGGCTCACAGCAATACCGAATTATTGATCTGTATAGACTTGTTCACGGGGTTAGTAATTGAAAAATCCAGCGCCACCCGGTCCGCAGAACAGATAGCCCAAAGCTATGAAAAATGTGTGCTTAGAAGATCTTCAACCCGGCTTTATGGCCAAAGTCTTCCGTTCGTTTAACAACTTGTTAGGACAGAAACAAAGCGCGACGATGGCATATCGTCCGCAAGCAAATGGATCGGTTGAACGCATGGTGCAAACGATAACAAGGGCTATCAAGATGTATGGGGACGATCCGGACCAGCGCTATTGGGACGAGTATGACGAGTGATTAGTGTTCGTGCTAAATTCTTCGATCGATCGAGTCGGAGGGGAAACGCCTTTCTATCTAGCGTATAGATGGGATCCACGATCGACACTCGAAGAAGCAGTACCGATTGGCTGTACTCGGACCCGTGATCAGGACGCCCGTCGCTGGCGCATGAAAATCGAGAAATATTACAAACACGATAAAGAAGTGGTCAATGAGAAGTTACGTCAAGCGACACAGGAACGAGCTGAACGGAACCACGATCAGTTCCGCCCTCGTGGTATGGAACCAGGGTCGAAAGTATGTCTATACCTCGATCGGTTAAAGGAAGGCTACGCGAAGAAATTAGCTCACATGTGACACGTTCCTTTCCGTGTATCAGAGCTGATAGGTGAACATGCTGCCCGCCTGATCGCGGCCGGTACGGATTACAAAGTTTTTCCGATTGTATATGTCTCCAAGTTGAAGCTGGTAAGAGAGTTCCCAGATCGGCGCAAAACGCCCTGTCAGGTGGACGAATCGGCCAGATTCGACTTTGACGAAGCTCTATTGCCCGAAGACAGTTGGGAAAGACCACTGGATAACGATGAATTCGAAGTGGAGAAAGTACTGGATGTCATATCGGTCAAGAGAACGCGTTTTGGTCGGACTCATCGAGAATACCTGATCCGTTGGAAAGATCATGAAGACAACTTGGCTCGACGAGCTCGATCTGAATTGTGGTGCGCTTCTAGGAGAGTCTGAGCGAAATCAGAGTCAGCCAGAATAGTTTCGGAATGATGCGATGCTAACTCATGAAGTTGAAGATTAAGACTCACAGTAACATCAACTGGTATGAATTAATACCGGTAGGTGTGGAATGTGTGATGTTTATATGATTACTATTACGAGTATACAACGATCCGTGATGAACTGGAATGATATATAGACGGCAGTGGAGTGACTTAAGGATATGGATTTGTTTCGATATCAATAGTAACGATAATCACGGTGTGGATACATTGGATGTGGTAAGGCGGAACCGTGACTAATGTGGAAAAAGGGTTACAGAATCAGACGGGACAATCGGGTGATCTGAAAATGAAATTGATTATTGATGAAATATACGAGTGATTACGCGATCAGCTCCTAAGATATCAAAGTTCACGCCCCCCCCCATAGACGACTGTTAATCATGGCTGGATTATCTGCAATCTTGTGACAAAACCGGTTACGCCAAGGTTGGTGCTGGTCAATCTGAGTCAAAGCGTCCTGCAAGTTTTCGATTGGATTACCGCAGTGATAACCAAGATACCAGACTCCGTCTTCGGTTAATTCCCCGGTTTTCTCTACGCGACGATTGGCCATATGGAGGACAATCGGGTACAAGAGAATGTCGATGTAGCACTCACGGGCCTGCAAGCCTTCTAATACGAACTGACATATGGACAGCCAGGATTCACCCTCCCGGATCCGACGTTGTTTATGTTTTTTTTGGAAGAAGCCAGATATTGGACACGTTTCGCTCGACCGGTGGGGAGCACGATGTAATGCGAAGATTCCCAGATCGTTTGACCATGGGTATCGTAAAAATATCCAAGACGATCTAAAAACAAGTTGATCCAAAGAGTCGTCGCAAACATAGTGCCCAAATAGGAGCGAAGTAGGACCCTCCATGGCTTGGCCTCGTACAGACGGGCGATCTGTGGCCGCGTGACAAGATCAATTCGCCACTCAGACGGGTCGGGATGACCTACGGCTGGAGGGAAAAAGCCAGAAATCTGGGCGTGACAGAGTCCAGGCCAACAGATGCCTGGTCAAGACTGAGCGGCTCAGAAGATCGGTCTGCGCCGGCGACCAAGGGGAGGCGGAATTCAGATTCTGAGCAGGGAGAAGTTGATCACCAACCTTCAATCTTCCTAACGACACACAATGGTACAACCCAGAAGTGCCAGGTTGGAGAGAGAATCCAAACATCTCACCGGCTAGTCCCGATGCTTCCTCACCACTGTCGCCCTCAGGTTCGTCACTTGATCGGCGTCTCACCATGGATTCTCGGTACCGGATAGGAACGACGACGTTGGGTAGATTGAAACTGAGAAAGAGCAAGAAGTAGTTCATCGATGGGAAGCCATCGACTCACCCTCTGAATCTTCCCCAGAAGAGATCTGCAGACGCTTGAACCGAATAGTGTGGGGGTCGAGGGCGCGTGACTTTTCGCAGCTTTTCTCTTCACAACCGGATCCTCCGTCGTGCTTGGAGGCTGTGTCTGTGTCTTGGCTTTATTTTTCTCTGCTTCCGTTTTTTCTTTGTATTCCAGGTCGCTCTCTACAACCATCTCCCTGGCGCGCCTCGCCGCGGCCTCACGCTTTCCATGGAGCTTATGAATTTTACGGGGTGGATTTTCAGCCAATTAGTGGCACGATGATCCACCCAAGCTCGATTTAGGGGCGTAACCAGTGGAACCCATACGAAGGCCCGCGAGGACACCCTAAGCCAATCCACCGGGATTGGAGCAGGCAATCGGACGATTGGATAACAGGCCAGTCAACTCATGACGGCAATGATGTATGGCTGCCCAATGACTATTCGTCTCCTGAGTCCAAATGTCCAATCGGGCCTGGAAAGATTCTACTGTCTCAGCGTAACCTCGTGCCGAAAGTTGCAAGTCGGTGATCTGCCGCTCAGAGTCGCGCTGCTGAGAGTGGAGAAAAGACCGGTCGGACTGATTTCAGATCTCTGTCGGGTGATCAGCTTGTGCTGTTCATGAAGATGATATTTGCAGACCTCGAATCGATCCAGATCGTGACGAGAACCGATCAGTCCATCCAGTATCGGTCGGAGCTGACCGAAATGGTCGTGCATGTGACGATCAGCGGCGAGCAGCGCGTTTACCGCTTGGGTGATACCGATTTGCAGTGGATCTACATGTGGGAAAAGTGAGACAGATTCGAGGTGTAGATAGCGAACGATCGACATACCCTGTTTAAGGTGGAGCTAGCAAACGATCGACATACTCGGTTTGGCTTGTTGTGAGATCAAATCCTGGAGACGTTCATTTTCGATAGTCAAGAGCTTACGATCAGCCTCCACTCGAGCGGTCCGTTTGAATAGTCGATCCACATCCTAACCCATTTGCAGGAGTGTGGCGTCATTCGGGGTCCGCTTTTGGCGTTCGGCCTTTATTTCTTGTTGAAGTATGTGGTTTGTCTTCCTAAGCCGATCGATCTCGACTTGATACCCTCTTGTTCGCCGACAATTGGAGTCTCGCAGGAGTCATCAGATTAATCCGATCAGCTAGGGAGAGGAATATGCGGAGACTGGGAGTACCGATCGCCTACAAAGATAGGTGTTAAGGAAGGAAGGGGGATATCGGAGATCGAATGCAATTACCTGGGGGAGTAGACCCGGATTGATGCATGTAGTGATGAAACTGTTTGTGAGGTCGGGCCGCTACCGTTGTGAGGCTGCGACCAGATTCAGGAGCGGCTGTGGTGAAGTGAAGAAGAAAAAGAAGAAATTCTATGGTCAGTTTATACCAGTATGTCGCTGATCGGTTTGGAGCGATCGGGTTGGTTAAAAGGGAAGGGGATTTGAGCCAATCGTGTGTCATAAGTATCAAGTACGCAGTTTTAGGTAAGTCACACGATGTTTCATGTAGTTTACATATTAGGTTTTTAATGGATATTAATATACAGAGTTGGTGTTTTTCTCTCTTCTTCGGAGTTCTTAAGCATAAGTCGCCCCCGCCTACCGCGGAGATTTTGGTAGCGGAGGGTTAACAGGGTCACCTTCAGCTCAACTTGCCCGGCCGGGATGCGTTTCAGACGCACTTGGCCCGCCGGAAGTCCCTCGACGGGAACGCGTACTTGGTACAGCACTCACTTCGAGTCGCACACGTTTGGAACGTGTTATTACTAATTGGAAAGGTTTACGTGGAGATCTCGTTAGTGGAACCCCAAGCTCTTGGATACGTTTGTTTGGTTGTTCTTGATTGGTTTATCGATATCTCGTTTTGCTTAGGCTGTACGATCGGCTATACACGATCTGCCCTGGAAGTATACTGGGATCAAGTATATTGTGGTTATTTGCGTATTTAGGGTAACGATTTCCCCCATATATACACCCTGGCCCAGAAGTTGATCGCTACATATCAATCTACACAAGTCTGTGGTGGATTACAGTTTAAAATCGAACACCGAAGGGCCCGGAACTGAGCCACAATCGCGCCCAGCCGACCAAGTAACGGAGGAGGTACTCCTCGGACCTTCGCCTGGGTGCCGATCAGGTGACCGATCGGCATTACAGGACGCAAGTCCGATTCGTATCGTGTATCACCTTGTGTAATCATTGGTATGGGTGGCTACACATTCGGTGGACCGTTGCTTGGTATATTCTTTGGTGAGTTTCGATATAGATGTACCACTTCTGGGGTACTGATCCAAAATTCCAACGAAAAGATGATACAATATAGCCGATCGTCAAACGAAGCGGAAATCTTCACTCCGAATGCAATTAAATCTGGCACTTGACCGCACGTGGCAGTGAGTAATCCATCCAAAAATAAATCCTGGCACTTGATTGCAGAAGAAATGAGTAATCCAGCCAATGATAGTTTCTGGCACTTGATCGCAGATCGCGATGAGTAATCCAGCCAATTCCTGGGACTTGATCGCAGTAGATCGCGATGAGTAACCCAGCCAAAATAACACGTCTCCTTAACGTGGCCGAACTTGAGGGGTGAGTGAACGTAGTGGGTGCTTCCCGTCGTGGGATTTCCGGTGGAGCTCTGTCCTGGCCGGGCTTAAGTGAGCAAGAGCTCCCAATGCCTCCTACAGAGCCACTGGCGACTTACGCGACCCAATTTAATACGAACACTATATTATATAGCCATTAAAATCCAATATGTAAACTACATGTAAACCGTGTGCGTAACCTCAAATCTGCGTACAAAACACTCCAAGCACACGATTAGCCCAAAACACTACGTCCTTTAAGCCAACCGGATCGATTTGTCTTGAAAACTGGTACACTGGTACAAACTGGTCAATAATTTTCACTTGCACTTTACCACAGCCGCCCCTGAGTCTGGTCGCAGCCGCACAACGGTAGAGGCCCGATCTCACAAACAGTCTTCAATTCCATGCAACCTTCCGAGTCGAATGTACCGGGTAAATCCACTTGACTTCCGATCGCCACATCTTTCACCAACATTTGTCTTCGTAGGCGATCGGTTCCCGCACTCTCGGCATCTTCAAACTCCTGACCGATCGGACTATTCGGACGGCTCGGGTAACGCTCAGATCGTCGAAGAACATGATGAGCCCCGAGTCGACGTCGATCGGTGCAAGCAAACCATTGATGCGCTCCGAAAGGAGTTGGAGGTAGCGCGCGAAATCAGATCGTGACCGGCGCCGCACCCAGAAAATTCGCTGAGACTCAAAACGACTTTTTTTCAAGCTGATCTACACTATACAAGCTTATCGTTCAGACTTGATGTCCGAGAATAAACGTCTCAAGGCCTTGGGTCCGCAACAAAAACTATCAGGTATGCCAATCCACTGATAACTCCACGTTAGATCGATCCTCACTTCCGTCTGTATGTAGATGCACTGGTGATCGATGTCTTCCCGAACGTGAAGACTTTTGTCGATACCGTTCGGCAGGCGTACGGACACTTCGATCTGTTTCAAACTGTGTTGGAAGAGCCGATCGGCACTTGTCACGACATGCGTCGTCTCGAGATCAACCGATCGCATCTTCAGGAGCTGCACGCAGTGGTCGTTCGACAATTATAGGAGACTCAGGGCGATCGGTCGGTCATGTATTCCCAAAGACGCGAGATGGATCAGAAGATCGCTGATCTAAAGCTCACGATCAATGATCACTCCGACAGAATTAGTGCCTCCCAATATCGGCTCGGAATTTGGACCCGAGAGTCGAATCGACTCTCGGGAATCGTCCACGGGTGCCGTGATGTGTTGGCTACGTGCCTATCCAAGTCGATGTTTGCCGATCGCATTCCTCTCGGAGTAGCATCGAGCGCCCTCGCGGACCCACAGGCACATTCAGGTGGTGCGATTTCGCAAAAAATTCGGTCGGAAATTCTCGCCATTCATTGGCTGATATTCCACCGCCAAAATTCGCGCATATAACAAGAAGCGCAAGGGTGCATAGAGAGGCGCGAGGGCGCGGGATCTAGCGGCTGATCCGGACTACGAGGAGAAGCCAACGGCGCTTCGGAAGAAATCCAAGCCACCTACAAAGCTCCTGCATGCGACAACGGACCCGTCCAAGCCAATACAGACCACGAAAAATCAAGCGCCCTCGGCACCAACTGTCGACAAGCCCAAGTCAGCCTTAGATTCGTCTGGATCGGACTCCGATGATGGATCAACGGATTCAATTGAGCTAGCTTCTGCTCTACCACGGTCCCGATGCACCCAGCGTCGCCGATCTGCTTCCACGGTCGAAACGTCAACGCCAGGGGAAGATCAAGTGGTGCACCCGAAGGGTGGCAGCATCCAAGAATCATCGAAGCTGGCTGTTGAGGCATCCAAGCTAACTGTTCTTCCCGGCACTTCCGGCCTATATCGTCACTCATCGCTAGGGGCATTGCATATTGGCGTGCCTCCGCCTCCTTCGGGTCTGGATGTCAAGGAACTATGATCCCCAGGGCAGATCGATCTGTTGCGTCGATCTGTTCCGATAAAACAGCAAGTGGATCGCACCTTATCCCGTCCAGATTACTGGCTTTTCCCACCGGCGGTCAGAAAACCAGGTACAACTGTGTGGATACCCGATCTTGTAACCGTATCGCCGGTCGCCCGCCTTTATGACGCCAATCCATGAGGAGTTTTGCTGAGCCGCGATCTGAGCGTCACGTTCACGCTTACTCCGTGGGTTGCCCTATTCGTGGATCGTCTTGAGCGGTATTACAAATTTCACTGCCAAGCGATCTGGGAATTGACCCACTACCTGGTGCTTCCCGCTGGGCAGGTGAAGGCGGACATGGATCTCGCGACGTTACAGAAGAAGCGGAAAAAACGTCGGAGTCGAGC
Source organism: Peronosclerospora sorghi (assembly GCA_026184515.1). NCBI lineage: Eukaryota > Oomycota > Peronosporomycetes > Peronosporales > Peronosporaceae > Peronosclerospora > Peronosclerospora sorghi. Next base: position 3,873 of record JAPDHQ010004026.1, on the reverse strand, counting down.
GGGCGAAGGTTGGTTGTCGTTCTTCCAATTCGTGTTGGAGGGCATGCGGGCAAAGGAATGTGACATTGATGTCTTCCTATACCCCGTTGTTCTCCATATGGCTAGGCATTGCGCGAAGAAAGCCGGGGATCTGATTGAAGACGGAGATTGGTACCCCGGCTACCGCTGTGACACCGTAATTGACAACCTTCTGGACGCCCTGAGCTCGATGGACAAGGAGAAGCCTTGGTGCAGCCAATTTCGTGAGAAGATCGCAGATCACCCAGCCATGACTGTCAATCGGCTATGGGGTGATCGCAGACGCTAACTTGGTAAGCGCCGATCGGGAAATCATTCATGCACTAATCATCAATAAAAATTCTTCTTCGATTACTCTATCGTCTCATCTGTCTTGGTTTTTAATCCCGTTAGACCGCTAGACAAGGTCCACCCTGCCACATCCACTTGTATCCACATCAAAAGAGTCCTTATCATTGTCACCGGAAAAAACCATCACAACCTTAAGCCACTTTGTCATCATCCATTCATCACATTTCCACACACCCGTAGTTGTAATCACAAGAAACATCACAAATTCACACCGGTCAGTATTGTCGATCTGTACCAGATCGATATTGCCGATCTGTAGCAGATCGGTGTCACCCGATCTGCATTATTTCGAATCTTATTTTCCCACTTCGTAAGTCCGCGTCGCCCCATAACAATTCTGATTCGGTCGACTCCGTTTGGACTTCTTAGTCAGATCGCCATAATCAATATCGGGTTCACCGATCCCAATTGTTTACTTGCGATCCTCCAAGTGGATCGGGTTTTATCGGTGCGTTTGGCTACAACATGTCTTCTGGGTCGATCTGTCATCCAAATGGGCGGTCGAATCGGCATCATTACTGTCGACATCAGTAGCAGCCTTCCAGATCAGTCATTTTTTCTTCTCCAATATTAATTCTTTGGGCTGATCTGTCCGATCGGGGGTTTGGCGACTTGCGTATCGTCCATAGTCACTTCGAGCAGATAGGCTAGAACTCCAGGTGAGGTAACCACATTCCAGATCGGGTTCGCCGATCCATCAACACACTTTTCCCCGCCCCTGTGCATACACGCCAAGTCATCTGGTGAGGCTATCACGCTCGGTCCGCCCCTGTCAAACGGGGAATGCTGATCCTCGTCGATGGACTGCCCTTCTGTGACACCGACTTGAGTGGATGTGTAGCCATACTCATCTCCAGCGATATCGCGATCGCCCCCGTCTGCCGTCGGTTCCACTGTCACCCGATCTTGCGATACAACTGAACTAACGACTTTTGGCACATCTGCATTTAAGTCAACTGTATCGGGTGCCTGTGATGGTGACCTCTGGCACATCCTGATCGCTACGTGATCTGGTCTTTCCGTCCGAGGTGGGAGGTCTTTTTCGGCTGACTTGTCGTCGCCGATCCGATCAGTGGTGGGCTTACGCGCAAAGCTTTGCCTCTGCATATAACGTCTTGATTCGATCGAAATGAATCCCATCCTCCACGGAACCTTTCCTTCAGCCAGCCACATACCGACGATCGTACCGTTGCCCAACACCAGCGGTTTATTGCCGATGTTAGTAACTCGTACGCGATCGCTCCGATCTCCACCGTCCACAAACGTCGGTACCCAGTGATCACCCCTGGTCAAACACAGCTTCTTAGTCCGATAGTCCTTTCCCACCGAGATATCTGCCGATAGACCCACAGGAATGGTGATTTATTGGTTCCACCTTACCAGAACAGTACGTGATCCGTATAAGGGGCGTCGACCAGCCAGTTGGATCTGGACTTCGTCTGGAATCGTAAGTACCCCATACGACAGATCAAGGCGTATGACTACCGGCACCATAAAATCCATACCAAGGAGCGCTTCTTGTCCGGAGAGCTTACCGACCCAACCGCTGCAGAAGTAGATCAATGAACCAGATAAAGTGATCTTCAAACGCGTTCTCCCTTCGGTCATGTAGGAATTTTCGACGATTACAATGAATTCTTGCCTCTGTAAATAGTCTATCTGACATCCAACCTTACGAGCAAAGGAGGAGTCGATAGTTGAGACTTCTGCACAAGAGTCAAACAGAATCGTAGCCTTCTCGTTGTTAATCTTCCCATAGGCTTCCAACTTCTTGAACCATTTGTCGGGAGCGTGGTATTTCCAGTAGCCGCGCGACTCGCTTGTCAGCAGGTCCAACTGCATAACGACCATGGATCGGGAATATTCATCAGTCGCAAGACTGTAAACCGAATGATTCCTATCGCCTGTCCTTTTTGACGTTGTATCACTGTCTTTTCCAACGAATGCTAGATGCTAAACGTAGATCGATCGGCTCGATCCAGATTCTAACCTGGGCAAGCGATCTAGTTTAACATTTTCTCGACATCGGGCGACAACATTCCCGCGTGCTTGTCGGGAACATACCACTTGCGCATCTGATTGAAGAAGTGCTCCATCGTGCATTGTCCATCGTCATGAATCTCTCCACATGCCTTACATCCAAATAAGCATTGATCGGTGGGGTGGCCGCGTCTTTCGCATTTCTTGCACGTAATCCTTCGCCAGCAGCCCCGATCATCGTGCCTGGTTGACCCGCAGTGAGTGCACTTCTTGTACGGCTAATCCGGGTCCAATCTGTTGCCGTTTCCTGCCGCCTTCCATTCGGCACGGCTTGACTCTGATCGATCTCTCGGTGCAGACTGGGCGACGATAATGTGACGGTACTGTTCCTCCTCTGTACCAAGACTGTACCAGCCACTGCTCTCCTCTTCTGACCCGGAGCTCATATCAGCCACGATCGCTCTGATCGCTCTGGCCGGTCTGGTCGCAGGTCTCTTCACATGATCATCCTGCACCTTCGATCGTGATCGGTTCTATCCGACAGCAACCTTCGTCCTCATACTGCGGGAGTGGGCGAAGCATACGTAACGTCCGTTCAACTTCTTCCACGTCCCTGAGGCGAAATAAGGTTAGCTGATCGTCCAACCCCTGATCGTCCAGCGTACTGATAAAGTGACCCAAATGTTCTTGGTCAGCGCCGGTCGGTGGAAAGGTCTCCTTGATCGGGATCCCCGAACGCATCGCAGTCACATTTAGACGGTGAAGGCACTCGATAGGCGTTTCCTCGCCCCTCTTCCTCATATGGTGATACCTTCCAACAGTAGAAAAGCCGGATTGACAGTACTGCTTTTCAAATTCCATGCACAACAAACTCCAGTCAGATCGGACATCCAGACTTAACTGCTGGATCCAGTTCGCAGCCGGTCCCTTCATCAGATCTCGGAAGATCAGACACCGTTCTTTGTTTGGAGTCTGATCACGAAGGAAGGCGGACTTCGTTCGGCTGAGCCAGGCTCGGGCTTGCTCCTCATCGGCATCTTTACCCGTAAAGTATTTCAACTGAGTTCTTGCGGCCATGCAGATCCTTGGGATCGCCGTCGAATTGTAGTCAAACGCCGTCGTCGAGGCTAAGTTCGCCTTACGTATCCCGCCTTTACCCGTACCACTTTAGTCATCGTCGATTTCGCTGATCGAATCCATGTCAAAGTCGCTGCTACTTGCCTATCTGCTGTGGCGGGTTCGGCGTGACCTGAGTTTTGTCTTGAAAACCGGTTTAACAACTTCGGACAGCTTGTATGTTGATGTTATTAACTGAATTTTGACGTCCGCACAAATTCCTTGTTTTCCTGAGAAGATCGGCTTGGTGCACGAGGGCGCAGAGGTGATCGGCCTCGATCTGCGGCGTAACGCTTCATCATAGCTCAAACATGGCTTGTATACTTGCTTCCATCGAGGGCGAGGTGACTGGACGGTCTTGGGGGGGGTGCCGATAACTGTGGGCGCCCCTGGGGCCCCAACTGGCAT
>JAPDHQ010004022.1:0-11651 GCA_026184515.1 Peronosclerospora sorghi | reverse complement strand
TTGATCAAGTTTGGGCCGATGCTAATAACCGACGATCAGTAATATTCCGTCTTGATTGCAAGTGCGATCAGGCGGCAGTCCGACGCGATCAGGCGCTGAAACGATGTAGATCAGTGGTAATCAGGCTTGATCAGTCTTTGGCTGACGTTAATAACCGTCGATCAACAATATTCTGTCTTGATCGCAGATGCGATCAGGTGTCTTGATCGCAAGTGCGATCTGGTACTGAAAGGCTCGATCAGGGGCTAAAAACTGCTGCCCAGTCGTAATATACCTTGATCAGACTTGATCAAGCACCGGAAGTCGTTCAAGTAGCAGTTGGCGCGATTTGCGATCAGCGATCACGATCACGATTCGCAAAAAGTGTCGATCAGGTGTTGATCGGTAGGGGGGGGTACTTGATCAGGCAGCGGAAGTCTTCACTGCCTGATCGCGGAGCCTCTAAGCCGTCAAAAAGCTAAGGAACGCCCAAATCAATGCGATCCTAGCCTAGAATATATGAGGAAAAGGTATTTATATTAAAATCCACCTAGAGTTCCCGTGGGGCGCTTAAAGCAGCCGAACTCTAAGGGCCAAACGGTAATTTCACGGGGAAGAGGTGAGAGCACTGCTCGATCACGTTCCCAAAACCCAAAACCTTTAAACGAAGAACCGTAGACACTGCGGGCGGAGTTGCGGGGTGCGTTCTCACACTCTACGCCAACCGGTGGGCCAAAAACGCACTTAGTGCTCCCGCCCGGGACGTAGAGGTTTCAATAAGGGGGGGGCGCAAAGGTGCCTTCCCAAAAAACGATCAGCGCGATCGTACGCAAAAGGAGAACTATATTAGCAATTAAACCCTTAGATCTACCCTGTTCCTACTTTCAACCAATCCGCATCGTCCATTCGAAACGCCTTCCGTCCATCAGTCGACCTGATTTTCCGCTTGTTCCTTGTTTGTTCGCTGGTGTTCGCCGCGTACCTGTAAGTAATCAGCACATCTTCCGTGTCCCTTCTATATCCTGTCTATGTACACCACGGTGGTACGTACTACTGTACCCACCGTGGTACACATGGCGGTACCTAGTTATGTACTATATGTACTACTGTATCCACTATCTGCGTCCACTATCAGTCCCCTAATTTAGGTCCTAATATTAGTCATAATATTAGGCCCCCTATGGGCCTAATAAAATGTCCAACATTAGGCCCTATTTTAGCCTAATAAAAAGTCCGCTTTACGACAACCGCCCCTGCGTATCGTCCCAGCGTTACAGCGGTTGGGGCGAGGGTCGATCATGCCGTTGATTCTGGGAATCATACTGCCGTTGGAGAATTTGTCGTTGCACCTCGATCAGGTCACCATCCAACTGTCGATCATCACCCATCATCTGCCCCTTCTCCCCTCAATCAAGCCCAATCCATCAGGCGTTACCGTTGGGGCTGTCCACTGCGATCTAACACTCGACTGTGGCCAACCGTGACAACTGCGATCAGGCTGTCTCGATCAGGCATTCACAGTCTGCTATGCCATCTTCAACGGACAGCTTGTCACCCCACATCACCGACGTTCCTGCCTTGGATAAGGGCGCAGCTGATCAGGCGATCGCCGCGATCAAGCGGGCCTGCGATCTGCAAGAGGCTCTCCGTGCCATCAACGAGCAGGTCGCCTTGTTGTCTGGCTCACTCGCCATGAGTGAAGACACGGTTGCGATGCTTCGTAGGCGGCTCACTCGTACCCAACGTGACGCGGCGGAACGGAAGAAGGAAATCGAGGGAAGCCTTAAAACACTGGAGCCGCTGCGCTATTTTTTCAACGCTGCGGTCAAGAAGCTCGAAACCCAGTTAAAAGACGCCAAAAGCACTATCGCCGATCAAGAGCGGACCATATACGATCAGGGTGTCCAGATCCGGGAGCTGGAGTGTCGCAACGACCGTGAACGCTACCTGCGATCAACGCTTGACGACACAATTGCATACCGAACGAAGGAATTGGAGCAACTCAAGCAGCGTGTATCCACGTTGCAGCACGAGCGCGATCAGGTTACTTCCCGCAATGTGCGCTTGGTCCAACGGGCGGTAAGTCTTACTACCGAGGTGGACAAGTACAAGGATCAATGCGATCGCCTACAGAAGGAGAACGATTCTACTCGCGCATTGATGGACGATTACACTGCCATTATTGCCCAAGCACAGGAGATATCGGATCGGGTTGAAGCGTAACTCACTACCGCTCGACGTCACCTCGATCAAGTTTCCGCGGACCGGGACACATTGCGTGATCGGCTACGACAGGCCCAAGGCGAGGTTGCGCGGTGGCGCTCTCATCAATCGAATATTCATTCCGCACTGACGGGCATATCCCTGCAGCTTCTGGCCGGCCCTGATCAGGTCCCATTGCCTGCTAGTCCCTCTGATGCTTCGACGACCAACTTGGTAGGCAGTACCACTCCATCGTCCGGAAAGCGTATTCGGCTTTCCCGATCTTCTACTCCGTCTAAGCAGCCACACCTTCTCTCTCTCGCTTCGGAGGTGAAGACTGCGGATGATGATCCCCCTACTTGCGATCAAGACGTTGAAGATGAGGATACTGGCCCGATCGCCTCCATTCCTTCTACTCCAACCATTAGCGAGTTCGGGAGCGAGGGACAGCCTGATCACGACCCGACCGTGTCTCTTTTCCTCGCACGGGTGACTTCCAGACCTTGATCGCGGTTCCTGATGGTACCACCGACGCCGATATCCTGCCTTGGACTCCGGATCAACTCGGCATGTACAATTTACACAACGTCACGGCCCAAGTGGTTTTCGACTACTTGACCCGCCCTGCTGGATGGTTGTTCCCGCCTGCTGCGTTGGCCCCTCCTACTAGTGCTTGGTCCGGTCATTTGATCACCCAGGCAGATATTGAACATTTATACTCCCAGCGCCCCTGGGATATTTTTTCGACCATGTTGCCGCCTCTTTATTTTCGCTCGGCTGGCTGGTTCGCTGACCTGGAGACCAAGTATCTCACGTTCCTCGATCATCACGCATTGGCGATTTAGGAATCAACCCATTATCTCCCTATCGCGAAGAATCTTCGTGATATTGATGACTTCTTCCGCGATTATTACATCAAACGTCGCCAACGCAGAAGCCGGGCTGGGGCGACCTGGAAACGTATCGTGGAGCTCATCTTGCGGGGTATGATCGACGGGAAATGTGATCTCGACATCTTCTTGGACCCTTCGATCACCCATTGTGCCCGCAATCGCCCGCTGAAGTTTGCCCCGGCCGATGATGGAGCGTGGTACCCTGGGTTTCTATCGGACCCGCGACCTCAGAGCCTACAAGAAGCGCTGGCAGATGTCGACGACCTTGAACCTTGGCGGGTTCAATATAGTTCCTGCTCTGAAGATCACCCTGGTCGTAAGATTCCTCGCCTTCGCCGTAAGTTCTATGGGTCTGAATAGTCGGTCGATCACGTTTCTTCAATCAATACATTATTTCGATCATGTCATTTCACTGTTGTCCTTTGTCCTTAAATGCATAATATAAATTGGTAGTCCGTCGGCTCATCTGCCGTATCCAATCACCATACCTCGCAACATCCATCGTAATCACACCACTACAAGTCGTTCATTGTACCTCCATTAATCGTGAGTTTCATCAACCATTTCTGCGATCAGAGATTTTTCGATCGTGATTCCTGATCGGTACGTCGATCGCGCGCTAGTTGGACTCTTCATCCACTTGCATGACGTCGAAACGATGTCTGTTCACCATCTTCCTTTCGAAATCCTTGATCAAGGCATCACAATTCAAATCTGTCTCGTCTACCCACGACGGCTCGGAATACCCCTTCCAGTAGACTTGATATTCTCGTAACGTTCTTCCATATCTAGTCTTTCGACCCGATCGCACATGGGTAATACGATCAACTTCAAATTCATCGGGATCTAGCGTCCTTTCCCATCTATCTTCAGGTAGCAAAGCTTCGTCGAAGTCGAAACGATCTTCTATTCCAGCTGCTAGCACAGTAGTGGGACGATCAGGAAATTCCTTGACTAATTTAAACTTGGACAGGTGTACCACTGGGAACATACGATAATCGGTGCCGGCGGTGACCAATCTCGCTGCATGATCGCCGATCACCTCCTTAACTCGGAAGGGTCCATGCCACATATGCGCCAGTTTCTTCGCGAAACCTTCTTTCACCCGATCAAGGTACAACCAGACCTTTGAGCCAGCCTCGATCTTGTGCGGCGTCACCTGATCGTTGTGTTTCTTAGCCCGATCAACCATCGCTTGGTGCAATCGAGTGCTCACTTGATCGCGGGCATATCGGTAGTCTTTTTGCAACTTATATCTCCACCGACGAGCGTTTCGATCTTTACGTCGAATCCCTCCCAGTTGTAACGTTGATTCCAACGACGATCGTGGGTCCCACCCATACGCTAAATAGAATGGGGTTTCCCCGCGGATGCGATCAGGGGTTGAGTTTAGTGCGAATAAGAGGCGTTCTGCATACAAACGCCAATCTTTTTGTCCAATATCCGACACATACATCTTGATCGCTCGCGTAATCGTCTGCACCGTCATTTACGCCTTGCCGTTAGCCTGTGGTCGAAATGCCATAGTGGCACTCTGACGTTGTCCCACGATTTTGTTGAACGCGCGAAATACTTCCGACATAAAACCAGGTTCTCGATCATGCCTGATCACCTCACTAGCCCCAAACCATCGGAATACGCATTCTTCATAATTTTCGTCGATTGCTTGCGCGGTACGGGACGATCCAGCTTTCGCGATCACCATACCCGTGAACAAATCTGTCCAAATCAGCAGTTCCGTATGTCCATCCGTTGATCGGGGCAGCGATGGGATATGATCCATGGCTATCACTTGGAATGGGTACGTCGCCTCGATATTTCCCGGCGACATGCCCTTGATCGTAGGCTGGCCCTTCCCTGTTTCGCAATCCACGCATTGCCCGACAAATCTTTGTACGCTTCGGAATATACCACGCCAATAGAAATACCGTCTGATCCGCTGATATGTACGCCCTATGCCTTGGTGTCCTCCTCCAAACTCACGTGATAGTGGTGGAGGACATCTGCGTGCAAGGTCCCGGGTAGTACCAGCTTAATTGACGATCGGCGATCATCTTGATCATCCTGATCATCCCCGGTTTTCCTTTTAGCCGCATTTCCACAGTAAATTAGTAATCCTTGTTCGTCAACATCATAGTTGTCAGCAATTTTCGCACACTCCTTCACCTCGTCTGCGCTCAATTGGATAACGTCACCGTACAGATAACACCGCAAATCGTGGATTCATTTCTCTTCATCCTGTGCCTTTTTCACCCGTTCCATTCTTATTCCGGCTACTGGTACATCGGTCCATGTTGACGGTCGTGGTTGCCGGTGGTTACGTGATCGGGTCGTCACTAGCACTTGCGGGGCAGATTGATATTCGTTCCATGTGATTACTTCGGGTAGACGGTTGAGATCAACTAATCCTTCCAGCTGTTTCTCATCTTCGATCTCAACTCTTGTTTCACCCTGCATAGCCATGGTGGTAATGTGATCTGCACTCCTATTACACTCTCTCTTGACATGTACCAAATCATGATCACTCCACTCGCGTAGGAGGTTAAATGCACGCTGCTGTAGCACTTGTAATCGGGGAGCTTTGCACTCCATTGCTCCTCTCATTTGCCGGATCACCAAATTAGAGTCCCCACACACGATCACCCTTCCTTTGGGATATCGTGCCAACAAGTCCAGACTTAAAAGCAACCCGTGGTATTCTGCTTCATTCACCGTGATATCCGGTGCATGATCGGCGATCGCGATCAAAATCTTCCATTCCGGTAACTTCCACACAGTGGTACCAAATGCACCCACACGTCGCTTGACACTTTCCGATCCATCAAAACTGATCACGTAAAGCTCTTCACCTTTTTTAACCGTGGGAGGTGGTACTTCGATCATCTGCCGCGGTTGCTTTTTCGGTGCGATCGCGACCAACGCTTCATCAATTTCGGTGCGAGGGGTGATGCTTGCGGCTAACGCCCCTATCACCTCCTCTTCTCCATGCACACATTTCTTGATCTAGAGGTCCCACTGTGATAGGATCGCAGCCCATATACCTAATCGTCCGTCCAACCCATTGGTTGTTAGTAACCACTTCAATGTAGATAGACGTGATAAAACGGTGATCGTCTTTCCGACCAGCATCGTAAATAAACATCCAAAATTCGTAAAAGCGCCAGAACTTCTTTTTCGACGGGGCTGTAATTCAGCTCACCGCTTTTCAACGTTCGGCTAGCGAATGCGACGGGATGATACACTTGATCTTATTCTTGTACTAGAGCGGCGGATACTGCCCATTTGCTAGCGTAAACCACGATCACCGGCGTCTTGTCCTGGTCAAAGTGTCGCAGGGTTGGAGCTGATGCAATCTTCGCCTTCAGCATGCTGAATGCCACTTTTGCTCTAATTAGTCGATCATCCTCGTGATTTGATTCCGCCTCACTATGTGATCGTTTCTTCAACTCTTGATAATCTATCTCCCTCAATTCGTAAAGCACGGCGGCATAAATTGCGAAATCTTCAATAAATCGACGATAGTAATTTATGCTTCCCAAGAACGATTGCATAGCACGTAAGGTGCCAGGGAAAGGCAAATTGATCAGATCGTCCAGGTTGTTTGGATTTGTTTCTAACCCGCGGCAAGAGACGTGATGTCCTAAATAGGGCACTTCGCTTCGCCCCCAGTACGATTTAGCCACGCTGATCGACAAATTCCATTGATCGCACTTTTTCAGCAAGTGCCGCACCTTATCGCATAGGGTGGACCAAGTAGGTGCAGGGATTAATATATCATCGATATATGATCGCCGTTGCAGCACAGACGGGACCAGCGTTTGGTCGGGTTCTCCTGCTGTAAATACGTCAGCTGATTCATCTGCACCGTCTTTGACCCTAAGATATCCATATAGTGCATTGTCGATCAACCGCTGATAAATTTGCGGAGCATTCTTGAGGCCAAAGGGCATCCTATTCCACTCAAACAATCCAAATGGAGTGACAAACGCCGAAATTTGACGTGCTCGATCGGTCATAGACACAACCCAGAAACCACTCGCCATATCCAAAGAGAAAAACCACAACGCTTTATCCAAATCTTCGAGTAGATCGGTGATCAGGGGCATTGGGTACACCATCAAACGCGTGAGTTGATTCACCGCGCGATAATCGATGCATAGACGTATATCGACCCCATTCTTTTTCACGATGATCACTATAGGCGATGCCCAGGGTGACGTTGACGGCTGAATGATCTTAGTTGCTAGCAACCCCTTGATCAGGGCCGACAACTTCTCGCGAAATTGTGGGGCCACTTTCCGGCACTTTTGGGCGATCGGGCGCGCATTACCCACATCGATATCACAAACAACTACTCGTGCAGCGGGGGGTAGCGCGTTTCCCTTCCCGATCAACAGATGTTTTTTCGCCCAAATTATTTCGCGAAGTTGATCTATCTCCTCCACTGTGTTGACTGTGGGATCTCCGACTAGCAAATCATCTTGGTTACTTCTTCGGTGCTTGCAGATACTTCGGGTAACGTAGCAAGCTGCTTCTCCAATTCTTCCACATACAAATCTCCACCTTCGTGATAACAAACCTGATCGTCAATAGGTGTCACGTCAAATTCGCTGGGTCTAACTGAGACAGGGTGATTACACGCATCTTGAGTAGGTGTATCGCTTGAAACAGGCTGTTCAACTCCATGATTGAGGGTCGGACCTTTCACTTCCGGCCCCTGATCGCACCGCTCTTGCACCCCTTGCACCTTTTGCGCCCCTTCGGTTACCAACGCTACAGATGCGACGATCGTGTCCGTGGGACGTACTAAGATACTTCGAGGAGTTGGATGCTCCTTCTTCTCGACTAATGGACCCTGATCGTCACTTTCTTGATCGTCAGATACCAATCGATGGAGGCTTGATATGCCAGATTTTGCCATTCTTTGTAACGGTTGGACCCGATCGAAACAAATCCGGGGCGGCGGGGCACATCATCTTTGTTCATCCAAACACCTAAAATAGTCTTTTCTTGAACAATGATGGGGTGATCGACGATGTTCGTAACACGTAAATACCTCAAATTGCCCGCGCCCCTAGCGATAGTGGGGACCCAATCTCTTCCACGAGTAATCCACAACTTGCGAGATCTCTGATCGTAAATTCGTACTTCGGCTGATCGACCTACTGGTATCTGTTCATACTGATCGAGCTTCATATAACTACCGCTCGACCCATACAACTGTCGACGTCTCTCCAGTGGGATGATCACTTCGTCAGGTAAACTTAGTGCGCCATGAGCGATATCTAATCGAACACCAGATGGTATCATGAAATCCATACCCAATATGGCATCTTGACCAACAAGTTTGCCCACCCATGCCTGGAAATAATAAACCAATGAGCCCGCTAGCGTGAACTTGATTTTTGCACGTCCTTCTGTTTGGTATGCACTTTCTCCAATGCCGACACATTCTTGTGTTTGACTCGTGTCAATCCAACAACTCACCTTACGAGCAAAGGTTGAGTCGATGATCGACACTTCGGCACCAGAATCAAATAATATCATAGCTCGCTCGTTACTGATTTTTCCACTCGCCTTGGCTTGCTTGAACCATTTCTTTGGCGAGTGATATTTCCAATATCCACGTGATTCGCCTGGAAGTAATTCGACTTCCATGATCACAGGTGATCGAGAAAACTCATCAATATGGAAATTAGCCAAACGTGGTAAATCAAGCTGATCGCTTATCTCTCGTTGCTACTCGATCAGCCCTCTTCTTATCCACAAATGCAAAAATAGACAAACTAGAACGCTCGTCTCGTACCAGATTCCAACCTGGCGAGCGTCCTAGTTTAACAAATCTTCGGCTTCCTTGGGCAACAGTCCTGCATGATTGGTAGGGTTATACCACTGGCGGATGCGGTTGTAAAATTCTTCCATAGGGCACTTCCCCGCATCGTGAATCTCGCCGCATTCTCGGCAGACGTACAGGCATTGATCGGTGGGGTGTCCTTTCTTGCCACACTTCAGGCAAGTCAGGCGCTTCCAGCAACGTAAGTTGTTGTGTCTGATCGATCCACAATGACTACACTTCTTTATCGCCCCTTGATCGACTGCGTTGGAGTCGCTTCGTTTGCCTGATCGTGACTCGCCAGGCTGATCGTGCGCCCCTGGTTGATGCGCATAGTAGCAATCATATAGCGGCGCTGATCTACATCACTTCCACTATCATCAGCACTTAATTCTTCGCTCCCAGACGTTACCTTGATAGCACGTACACCCCTAGGTTTTTGCGTCGCGGCCGTTGCTCGATCGTCACCGGATTTTTGGCGGAATCTGCTGGTGCCTACTGCCGCTGTTGGCTGATACCACTTGTTGCGTGCGTATGCCCGCAACGTTTCTTCCAAGTCCGAAGCACGATCCAAGCGTAGGAGAGCCAGCTGATCGGCGAGTTTGCGATTGGACAGAGTGTCCAGAAAATGTTGGACATGTTCGCGCAGATTTTCGGGCGGTCCATCTCTGATCGGTAACTTAGCTCGCAGTCCCGCCACATTCAGTCGGTGCAAATATTCGATAGGACTTTCGTCTGATTGCTGCTTCATATAATAATACTGGCGGGATACCGATTGACCAGTTCCACAGTATTGTACTTCCAATTCATCCACGAGACTTTTCAACTTGATCGGGTGGATCTACTCAACTGTCGATGTCAGTTGCGCGCTGGTTCCTTCAGTAATTCGCCCAGGATTAGACACTTTTCAGGATCAGAAGCTTGATCGCGCATAAATGCTAACTTGAGACGACTGATCCAGTTCCTCGCTTGATCTTCATCCCCTTCTCTTCCCGAAAATTCTTTCAAATCGCTGATCGCAGACATCCGAATTCTGGAAATTGGCTGCTGATCAGGTGTCCCAGTATACGCGGATGCCACTGTGGCTCCCCGTGGCAGTGTGATCGGTTCATCAGGGTCGACGTAGTCAGTTTGAGACCGTTGATCGTGAAACGAGTGCACTGATTCCATATCCACATCTTTTACCGTCATCGACCTATCTGGTTTCGACTGCTGACCACGCAACGAGTGTACGGACTCCATATCGACATCCTTGATCGACGAAGCTCTTCCTTGATTTGGCTGGCGGATTTTGGCGCCAACGACTCCAGGTGCCCACTTACTGCTCTCTTCAGCTAGAAACTTCTTCATGGATTTGTCAAAAAACATCTGCCAATGTGGCCCTTGATCGTTTTCTGTCTTGATCGACTGAGGTTCCGTCTTGACAACCGGCAATTTGGAGTTGTTCTTTTGGCAAACTTCCATTCTGGTTATCTTGGGCTCCATACTCCCAGCGCTACTTGACTCAATTCCCTGATCGTCATCATCTGAAGGGGCAGATTCGTAGCACGATGACCCCGAATGTCCCGCTACGTTGATTGACGGACTTGCCTCAATCTTCAACGGGAATTGTGGTGGTGAACTGGGGAAATCTTCATCTTCTGCTTCGCCCACGATAGGTATCAACAGGGAATACAACAGCTGGGTGGCCTCTGCCAAATCTTCGGAGTCCTGATCGAATACTTCCTCGGCATCGTAGGCGCCTGTTATCAGACCAGACTGCTTGATCAGGCGTATTAGCCTCAGCACAATCGTTAGCTTATCTTTTCCCTTCGTGATTGGCTGGTTGACCGGTCTACTCAGCTTCCCGCTGATCGTGACCCCGAGCAGGCTCATGATCGAGTTCGTCATCAGGTAATCTTTCAGGTGCTCTCGGTAAATCTTTTGGTAAAACGTCTTTACCAGATCGGCTTCCGTTGGCGGCGTACTTAATCGGCTTTCGTCGCTCTCCGACCCAGGCGCTTTGATCAACATCTTCGGTTGGTCGGTCTTGTAATACTTCTCCATCGGATCCCAATCTGGATCATTATATACACGTATTTTTGGCGGATCATAACTTGCGTTATGATCCGCATGGGCTCCCGAAGTAGCCTCGGGAGGTGGCTGAGGCTTCTCCTCATTTACGTCATCTGATTCCTCCCCAGGTCCTGATGATCGGCATTTCCTTTCTTCTTCAGGCATGAAGACGGCGAGCTGCCCTCCGTCGTCACAACCACCTACTCCTTTTCCACCTTGATTTTCACCTCTGCTTCAGCTTCCGTTTTCACTTTCACATCCGCGCTATCTTGCGTAGAATCGCGGTGATATCCCGCGTCTCCCAAAGATCCGGGCACGCGCACCATTGTGGTGGAGAGGCTAATCGAAGTTTTTGAGACTTGATCAGGCGGTACCACGGCGCCCAGACTGCCGACTAACGAAGGGGGTCCTCCGGATGTCTTCGACTGCTTGTGTTCTTGCTCACCTTGTGTACCCGACGGCTAGGCGTGGGTCGTTCCTCAGGTGGATGGGACAGCGCACAGCAAATTCTTGGTGCAAGATTGAATTAACTAACTTGTGACGATACAATCGATGCGATCAGGCGTGATCACGTGCGATCAGGCGCTTAAACCACGTCAATTAGCCGCGATCAGGATTGATCAAGTTTGGGCCGATGCTAATAACCGACGATCAGTAATATTCCGTCTTGATTGCAAGTGCGATCAGGC
>JAPDHQ010004013.1:0-16621 GCA_026184515.1 Peronosclerospora sorghi | reverse complement strand
AGGACGCGTGGTCAGTATAAACCACGAACGGCTTTGAGCCGAGTAGGTGAACCCTAAATTTGACAAGAGCATACTTCATTGCAAGTAGCTCCTTGTCATGAACGGGATAATTCCGTTCCGCAGCTTTAAGCTGCCTCGACTCAAACGCAATTACGCGTTCCCTTCCTGCATCGTCTGCTTGTAACAAAGCAAATCAGATTGCGAAATCGGAGGCGTCGCAGACGACACTAAATGGTTTCCCAGAATCTGTGAGAGCAAGATCGGGAGCTTTCAACAAGCTCCCCTTAACCGCTTCAAAAGCGTTTTGGTGTTCGGTTTTCCAACACCAATCAACATTCTTCTTAAGAAGGTCGGTCAATGGATTCGCCATTTCAGCGTAGTTCTCGCTGTACTTGTGGAGATAGTTGGCTAATCCAAGCCACTTCCGTAAATCTCTAAGATTTACAGGCGAAGGCCATTCCACAATGGCTTTCACCTTCGCGGGATCCGCCCGCACTCCATCCTTACCGATGAAGCATCCGAGGAAAGGAATTTCCTCAGCACCAAAGATACATTTGGATGCGTTTGCATACAACTTATTCTCTCGCATACATTCGAGCACCGCTCGAAGGTGTATCAGATGCGTCTGAACATCAGACGAGTCGCCTTCCGCACGGCTATGAACGAATATATCGTCGAAGTACGTCTGAGTGTACTTTCTATGAGGGCGGAAGAGTTGAGTCACCAAGCGATTAAATGTCGCTGGCGCATTTGAAAGCCCTTGTGGCATAACAAGCCACTCCCACAGCATGCCGCTAGGCGTGCTGACCTCTGTAAGCGGAATATCGGACGCTCGCATGAGCACCTGATAATACCCGTCCACCAGATCTAACGCACTGTATACAGTACAGCCCGCCATATTGTTCTGGAGAACATCCTTCCGAGGAATCGGAGTCTGCATGGGTACAGTAGCTGCATTCAGCTTGTTGTACGCATGCACAATGCGCCACTTTCCGTTCGGTTCACGAACACAAAAAGTGGGAGATGAGTGAGGAGACTTGCTCTCCCGTACCATCCCTGCCTCTTCTTTCCCCTTGAAGAATGCGTCGATGACGTCGCATTGTTCCTTGGGGAGAGGCCACTGCCTAGTGACGCAGTATTTGGTTTCAGGAACCAAGTCAATTTCATGTCGGACTCCCCGATCCGGTGGTAACCCCATCGGTGGGTTGTCACTAATGACATCTCCAAATTCCTTTAATAAGGAATGGTAAGGGTCCTCAGGATCCGCGAGGATCTTGAGGCCGCTTCGGGAATTCAATGCCTGTTTGGTTTGCACCAAAACTGACTCGTCCATCGTGGATGAGGATTTCAACTCCTCTTCCGGACGCAACACGACGACCTCGTCGATTTCATCTGCTTTCAAAGCAGTCTCAAACTCGTTGAAGGACATCTCCTCTAACGACAACAGTTCGCCTACCCCAGGCAACCGTTCCAGGTTTACGCCTTCTGTGACAATACCTGTCACACTATTCAGCATCCGATAGTACTGCTGACTACTGGCCTTGGGACTCATCCCGAGACCCAGATGGGGGGAGTCAATTGCCCCATCTATTGGAAGCGCCACGCGCCTATCCACAGAGGTCTATACCTCTACCACCGGTGACTCGCCGGTCTCACCTATAACGGCGTAGTCGGAATCCTTTCCGACGTGCGAAAGAGACAAACTTCGGGTCTCTTCTCTTGGAAGCGCCTCGCGCTTAACCACAGGTGTCTCTACCCCTACCACTGGAGTTACCTCAGAGGAATCCACCTCTGCCACTGGCAACTCACCAGTCTCGCAATTCACGGCGTGGGAGTTAACCGCCGAATCCCCCTCGTTAAGGAACTCTTCCTTAACCTCATTGGGACTGATCATTTCAGACATCCCAATCTCTGGCATCTCACTCCAGAATCGCTTTTGCGATCGAGCAAAGGTGGGTTCATGACTCGCCAATGCTTCACTCGACCGCGGGTGCGTTGAGCCAATGAGCTTAGACTTCCAGTCTATCCATGGATCGTGGCGTTCCAGACACTTCATGCCCAGAATGAGTCCAAATCCAGGACTCAGGCAACGTTCTTAGCTATTGAAGTCTGCAAACTTCAGCTTAAGGTCAATCGAGACCTTGGGTACAGAAAGCTGTACACCCGTCGCAAGACGGACTGTGACAACGTCACGAGAACGTGCCTCTAGGGCCTCGGCATACAGCCGACTCTTCTCCACAGAAGCTCGTCTGACATAATTGTAAGACGCTCCAGAGTCTATAAAGACTCTCCAAGGCTTATCAAAGCTTTTCACGTCCGCAAGGACTACCAGCATACCTGGCTGGTACACCAACTCGGTGCTAAAAAGCACCGCTTCTCTCGGGGCTTTGTGCTGTCGTCCCCTACCCTGGGGCTTAACAGCACTGAGGGGTCCCCCAGTAGGGCGCCCCGCACCTACTGGGAGACGTCGTTTCCCGATGGCTTGGGCAAGGGATTTTTCCCCATCCTTGGTCCCTTGTAGCGAGTGTCTCGCTGGGGATTTTTCGGACATCTGTTCTTCAGATGTTCCATGCTCCCACACAGCAAGCATCTCATCGACCCATTTCGCTCCAGCATAGCCAAGAGCTCCTCCTCGAAGCTCTGCGAAAAAGAGTCAGTGTGACTCTTAGCGGGAGGTTTCTCCTCCGCTTCGACCTGACTCAGGTCCATGGGTTCGGGACCCACCTTAGAGGAACGGAAGTTCCTCTCGGTGTTGAACGCCATCTTGAATGCCTCTTCCAGGGATTCGGGTCGGCATCGGAACAGTTCCGAACGTGCTGGCCCTTCTCTCAGGCCTCCCATGAAGACGGGGATGGACACATCGTCCGAACACGCTTTCGCGTACATCCCTGCCAACAGGGTCTTAAGCTCCTGGATATAAACCTCCAGGTCCTTAGTGCCTTGACGGCACCTCAGGAACGCCAGTTGATTCTGGAAACCAGATCAGGCGTTGCGTACATGTCCATAAGCTTCTGCTTAATGACCTTCCATGTTGGAAACACGTCCCTGATTGATTCCGAGCATGTAAACGCCCATGTACGGGCTTTTCCCGTAAGATGGGTCAATGCAAGTCCCACTTGCAAGTGATCAGCGATCACATTCGCTGTGGCGAAGGCCGTTTCGACCTCTCGCAACCACACGTAAAGGTTGTCACCCTTCACCCCGGTGAACTACTTTATTTTAAATGATAATGGAGGGCGCACCCCCGTGGAGCGACCTCCACTACAACTCGCCTCATGAGCGATGAGGGCATT
This sequence comes from Peronosclerospora sorghi, assembly GCA_026184515.1. Lineage (NCBI taxonomy): Eukaryota > Oomycota > Peronosporomycetes > Peronosporales > Peronosporaceae > Peronosclerospora > Peronosclerospora sorghi. Next base: position 13,328 of record JAPDHQ010004013.1, on the reverse strand, counting down.
TACCCTTGCCTTTGCGGCCTCAAGGCCCTGCTCCACTAGGAGCTTCATGCCTTCATCACCCGTTAAGGATAACAGCCTTTTAAAGGCTTCCTGCTGGACGAGGGTCAAACTATCCCAATCGTCCTGATTCATCCTTTGCAGAGGATGTCTAGTCTACCAACACAGGTGTTGGATTGACTACAAGTGCTAACAGATGTGGCAGGTGCGTATACGCACGGTGCGGCTAGCGCACAGAGGAAGACTTTCCTTAAAGCGGTGTTCGCCGCTACTTAGCCGATACGCCCTTATTAAGGGCTTAGTAGGAGAGAGCTCTCCTACTCGGGGCCAAGATTCCCGGGTTAGTTTACTCTAGCCTTTACTAGTGCCTTAACGGCAAGGCTCCCTTACTAAGGGTGTAGCTAAGGGGAGGGCTCCCCTTACGCTACGGCACTCACTACACGCACGACCGGTCGAGGTCGTGCGTCTGTACTAAAGAGTGAAAAGTAAACTGAATATATTTAATATGTAATTATTTAAACTAATATAAACTATATGTAACACTAAGTAGAATATTCCTAATTCGTACCTAGCAAATGTAGTGTACACCACCTGTGTACTGACACGTGGATGCGTGACACACCACCACACCAAGGGCCCCTGCCCTGATTGGTTAAAATAACCAAAGGTTCGAAACCTTTCAACCCGGCCAATACTGGCCTCAACCGTGGTGTACTCATGTACACCAACACTCAGTGTTACCCGAATGTAACCCCGTTACAGCCGACCCATGCCGGCCAATTCACGATCTATCGGATTATGGGGGTTTAAGTGTGGGTGGTGTGATGTTGGAGTCAGAACTGAAGTAACCAAGAAGTAGTAGCCGAAAGAAGTGTTTGACTTAGATATAGTAATTGGCAATACTTAATAGATTCGAATTTCTCTTGAACCCCAACAGTCTCTGGCGGCCTTCTAGCAATCATTCTTTACTGTTCCTATACAAAAAACAAGTCTAATAAAAGAAGGTCGTTGAGTGAGCATATAAGCAAGAGAAGCAACGGCTTTTCGAAGATAGCTAAAGTTGGGGCAGCCTGAAACTCTCTGAGAAGTGTGTTCTTAGAGTGTTTGGTTAACTTGTGGTTCGGACTGTAGTATTAAGGACCCGGGAAGTTAAGCAAGAAGGACAGAATTATTACCTTCTTGTGTTGTAATTTGAGGGGAAACACTAAAATTTTGAGTTCCTTCACGACAAAGCGCTGCAACCATCCATTGGAGATTTTGATTGTGTCTTCCGGAATGCCAAGGTTTTCAACAAACTTTTTCGCTTTAACTTTTATCAGCTCTCCACTAAGAGCAACCCACCTGGTCTGGCACTGAAGTACCCAGGTTTCCAATGCTTCTTCAAGCTGCTGGTTCTTGGCAACACGTGGTCGTTTGGCGGCAAGCTCAACCTCACCCAATGTCTCCAACTAGGGACGCTTCTTTAGGATGAGGGAAACACCTGATTGAGGGTGATATTGATGTCAAACGCCTTACTAGCCCAAGCTGCAAGGTCATTCTGGCTTATGGTCGGGTTCTTGGATTTGTGCTTGCAAATATCGAGCCTCTCGCTGTTGGTAAGGCGTAGCTGAGACATAGCCTTAAGGCAAGAGTAAAGTTAGTGAAGTCACCTGGAACACAACTCTGCAGTGTGAGACACGTGAATCTAAAACTAAGGATACAGTTTTTTGTTTTCTCATACTTTTTCCTAGTTCTGGTGATTTTCTATTGTTTTGTTTTTGTCTTATGTTGTTTGGGGTTTTGTTTCGGGTTGGGTGACCTGTGTGGGTGGGTTTGGTTGGTTTTATACCAAGAAAAAAATTAAAAAACACTGTACTCGGATAACTCATAACCTCAGGTAACTCATCGTGTAGCCGGTGCGTATACGCACGGTGCGGCTAGCGCACAGAGGAAGACTCTTCCTCAAAGCGGTATCTACCGCTACTTAGCCGATACGCCCTTATAAAGGGCTTAGTAGGAGAGATCTCCTACTCGGGGCCAAGATTCCCGGGTTGGTTTACTACGTATCCTTAACGTCTGTGTTCCCTTTACGTGGTATAAGTAAAGGGAGGGCTCCCTCTTACCTATGGCACTCACTGCACGCGCGACCGGTCGAGGTCGCGCGTCTGCCATTTAGAGTGAAATGTAAACTGAATATATTTAATATGTAATTAGCCTGAATTAATTTAAACTAATATAAACTATATGTAATACTAAGTAGAATATTCCTAATTCGTACCTAGCTAAAATATAGTGTACACAACTGTGTACTGACACGTGGATGGATGACACACCACCACACCAAGGGCCCCTTCCCTGATTGGTTAAAATAACCAAAGGTTCAAAACCTTTCAAACCGGTCAATACTGACCTCAACCGTGGTGTACTCATGTACACCAACACTAAATGTAACCCGAATGTAAGCCCGTTACATCCTCCCCCATCAAGACTATCGCTTGCGCAATAATCAAAATCTTGTTGGAGAACTCCAACGAGAGTTCCTCTGGCCCTACATATGTACACCTCCAGTGGTGCTATGGCGTCTCCTCTAGAAGAGGTAAACTACTTGTAATGGGGTGCCATTACATAATTGATATTCAAGTTAGAATATCACAGTTTAATTTCAGACGCGTTGTCTGAAATTTAAATAAGAGATTATAAGTTATTATAATCTAAGAAGGAATTTCGATTCGGTATAAATACTGAATCTTGCAGGTTAACTAATAGTACAGTTAGTTAAAGACTTGATATTATTATATTAATTAGTTAGTTACTATACTATTAGCCTCTAAACCACCCATTAAATAAACACTCCTAATTTTGCGTTCTAGATAACAAGTGAATATTAATATATTTACTTTCATTATAGGATTAGTTGTTATCAACTAATCCTGCTCTAATTGTATTGCGCGCTTCCTCGCAAAATACCGTGTAAGCCTGTAACAGGATCAGTCTTGTTACACCTGGTAGCACTTTGTGGTCCGTCTTAACGACCACAGTTCCGTTCTGCTCGTTAACTAGCGGAGCGAAGATTAAGAGCCGCTCGGCATCATGTCGCGAGACATGTCGGCTGCCGAGCGAGAAAGAACGCTGGAAGAGGTGAATAAACACTTCACTCACTTCTCGTCGCGTAGTAAAGACGCGACGGCGGAAATGATTCAGTCTATGGGGACCGACATCATTACCTTCCTCAAGAGTAAGTCTCCAGAGGAAGTGGTACAGGTGGTGAACCACTTTAGGCTAAACCACCTAGAAAAGTCAGAACGGCCCGCGCCAGAGGCAGCGCGGACCGCAACTGCACCTGCAACGCATAGTGTTGAAGTAGTAAAGGCGCGAGTACCGCCCTTTACCGGCGAAGGGGGCGATCCCCTTCGTAGATGGTTCGCAGAGGTGGAAGATGCCATCTCTGCGCAAAATATTGTTGACTAACATCAACAGGCGTACTTCACCACAACATGTCTAGGCGGCAGAGCCAGGGCATGGGTGATGAGTCGCAGAGCAACTGATGACTCTGCGTTCCTTACTTATAAGGTATTTAAAGCTGAGCTAAAGCTCAACTTTGAAGCTCCAGAAATGGAGCTAAGTAGTCGGCAAGAGTTTATTGAACTCCGGCAAGGTAAGCTTGACCTTCAAGCTTACGCTCAGAAGACGCAATATTTGCTGCCAAATATTGTGTATGAGCCGGTGCCCCCTGCTATGCAGGTCACTGGCTTCATGAAGGGACTCAATGATGGTCCCGTCAAACAGAGTCTCTATCGTCACCCGCCAGATACTCTGAGGGATGCATTTGATATGAGCATCCGAGAGGAGTTCAGCATGCGATCAGCGTCATCGCATGCTGGGTACAGCCGAAGGGCTCAACAGCCTTTCGCTTTTGACATGCCCCAACGGCATGTCAACAATCAGCAGTCAGGCAGACGAAGCTCACACTTCGTCTCAAGAAATAGCCACCCGCGCCAGAGCATGGGCGGTGAAGGTCCAGAGCCGATGGACCTATCGGTTGCGGTTGCTTAGAACACGAAGTAACCTAAATTTAAGAAGATTATTCGCTGCAGTAGATGCGCGAAAATGGGGCATTTTGACAATGAGTGTATGGCACCGCGTCCGGTGCCACGCAGTCAGCGGACGGAACCGTCCGCTGCACGGCGACACCAACAGGGACATCACCCTGTTGGTGCAAAAAACGAGAATCGCCAGTAGGGGCGGGGCGCCCCACTGGGAATGTTATCCCACATGCCGACATAGGGCATGTGAGGGTAATAGCCCCAGACGGGACTATGTCCTGTCAACAGGTGCAGGGTGATGGAAAGCCTCTTATCACCCTGGAGGTTAAGCCGCACGGGAGCGATGTCCCCATGCGAGCTTTGTTTGACGCTCCTGTGTCAAACAATTTCGTTAGAGCTCAGAGTCTTACGTTGTTGAGCTTCGTGAAGGTAGAAACCACACGAAGTATGTTGTCAGTCCGTTTAGCAACAGGTGCAACCGTGACTATTCCAAAGCGTGTGATTAAAACACGCTTCGAGTTGAATGAACTGTCATTCGAGGATGAATTCATCGTCCTCGATTTAGATGACAAGTTCGATGTGATACTTGGAATCCCATGGATGTCCAAGTTTAAACCTTCGATCGACTGGGTTAACCTGTCGATTGACTGCGGCGGACGCACAGGATCTGATCACCCTGTGTGCAATCCGGCTGTATCAGAGGATACAACCGCAGCGTCAGACAGTCTGGTGGATAGCGATGGCACCACCAGGTCTGTTCTGACACGATCAGCGGAAGGTACCTCCGCTGGTGAGAGTACAGAGGGACTACCACACGCAACATAAGAGTCGTTGCGTGTTGGAGAGAAGCATTCCACGGGTGATAAAGACCACCGTGTCTCAGAAAAGGCGGCCGATCAGACGAGCACATCTGATCGCCAAAATTCCATGGTAGGCAGTGGCCACCATGATGATGAGTATTCGCACACGGTGAATCGTAATCACCGTGTAGCAGTCAATAAGACGAGTGCGTCTGATTGCATGGACAGTTCCGTCGAGACGATCAACGTCTTCACGCAAACGGAGACCGGATTAGCTACCCAGTCTCTGTTGATGGAACACCCTCCGAAAGAAGGTTCGGAGGTGATGGCTCTTCCAGCGCTAAGCTGGAAGAAGTTTGTGAGAAACTTGCACGATGGTCAGATCGAACAGATCTGTATCATCGTTGCAACAGATGATGTAGTGGATATTCGTGAACGAATATCCACATTACAAGTGGAAAACATTGGGAAAGAGGTTCCCAATGATCAAACGAGAGTTCAGCGCTTTGAAGCGCAGAGCTGGGAGTCGCTTAAAGCGAACTCCACATTTTATGACGTACTTCGGGAATACGCTGACGTATTCCCAGAAGAAGTACCTAGCGAGCTCCCTAAGGATAAGGAAACTCGTCATGAGATTGACCTCGTGCCAGGCACGAAGTATTGTGTTACGCGGCAATGGCCGTTGCCGCGTGATCAGGTAAAAGCGATCGACGAGTTCTTCGAAGCTCGTCGTAAATCAGGCCAAGTGCGGGAGTCTACCTCACCGCACTCTACCCCACCTTTTGTGTGAAAAAGTCCACAGGTGGGTGGAGAATCGTTCACGCTTACAACAAGCTGAACGCAGCGACGGTACCGGCACAGACACCGATACCGCGGAAGGATGTCATCATAGATGGCATGTGCGGGAGCACCATCTTTAGTGCTCTCGATCTAAGAGATGGATTTTATCAAATCCTAATGCGTGAGAAGGATATCCCTCTCACGGCAGTAAGCACCCCAAGCGGCATGCTTTGGGAGTGGCTTGTTATGCCACAGGGGCTTTGAAATGCCCCTGCTACGTTTAACAGATGCGTAACGCATCTATTACGCCCGGTGCGAGAATTAGTACGAGTTATTTCGATGACGTGTTCATCCATAGCAAGGGTGAACATGATAAAAGCGATGTAGATGTACATAGGGAGCATCTACGTCGAGTGTTAGATCTTATGCGTAAGCATAAGCTCTATGCAAATCTGAAGAAGTGCACCTTTGGTGCACCTGAGATACCCGTTCTTGGATGCTTTGTGGGCAAGAACGGGGTGCGTCCTGATCCAGAAAAGATCAGGGTGATCGTTGAATGGCCTACGCCAAACAACGTTAAGGAACTTCGAAAGTGCCTTGGGTTGGCAACATATTTGCACAAGTATTCGTGCAACTATGCTGGGTTGATATGACCTCTTTCTCAATTACTTAAGAAATATGTCGAATGGCATTGGGATACACAATGCCAAGATGCTTTTGATGCAGTCAAGAAAAGCTTGACTGAAGCGCCTGTCTTGGCTATAGCCGATAACGAGCGTCCGTTCCACGTCGTTTGCGACGCGAGCGATTTCGCTATCGGCTGTGCTTTGATGCAGCGTGATCACGATGATCGTGATCGCGTAATCTGCAATCAATCGCGTCAGTTGCACCCGGCCGAGCGCAACTATCCAGTGCATGACAAGGAACTCCTTGCCATGAAGTACGCACTGGCTAAGTTTCGGATCTATCTATTGGGAGATAGACCGTTTGTGGTTTACACGGACCATGCGTCGCTACGCACGGCCGTGAATTCACCACACATTTCTCAAAGAATGGCTCGATGGCTGTCATTCTTTGCTGAGTACAACTTTACGGTTGAATACAAACCCGGAAAGTTGAACGTGATAGCGGATGCGCTATCACGAAGGCCCGATTACGAGACGAAACCGTCCGTAACCGAAGGTGCCAGTGCAAACGCGATCCGTTGCACTGCTTTGTCGTCGTCAATTATACGACAAGTACGCGAGGCGTACAAAACAGACGAGGAGACACGTCTGTTGATTGATTACTTAAGTAATCAATCAAGAGAGAAGCGCGACGAACTCCCAGAGTTCCTCCGCGCTTGCGTGCATTGATATCGACTGCACGATGGTCTGCTGCTTTACAGCACAGACCAAAAAGATGAAAGTCGCATCGTCGTGGAAGTCCATTTCAGTGGACGTCGTATTCGGTCTTCCACCCGACAATAGTCGGAAGACCGGAATAGTGGTCTTTGTAGACCGTTTCAGTAAGATGGTACATCTTACTGCAGTATCAGCGAATGTAACCGCCGCTCAAACAGCGAGGATATTCGTTGATACGGTATTCCGTTTGCACGGAATGCCGGAAGACATTGTCTCGGATAGAGATCCGAGATTTACAGGACGTTTCTGGCAAGAAACGTTCTCATTGTTGGGAACCCAGTTGAAGATGTCAACTGCGGACCATCCGGAAACGGATGGACAGACGGAACGTGTTAACCGCGTTCTCGGAGACATGTTGCGATCATACGCACATGCCTTTGAACAGTGGAGTGACTACCTGTCACTCACTGAATTTGCGATTAACAATTTGTTGCATGCTTCAACTAAGCATACACCGTTCTACGTGAATGCCTTAAGGCATCCACGAACCCCAGCTTTACTTGGCGGTACGCCAAATCTATGTGGGGGAGGGACCCGCTCAAATTTTGAGCGAGTCAATGCACAAGTTGCGACTGCAACTTGTGAACAAAATGATGGCCCTTCTACTGAAAGTACAGTAGAAGCGGAAGCAGCTTCAATTGAAACTGAAGCTGCATACGATGAATATGTGTCTGCAGCAATGGCTGCAGACAACGAGGACAATGCACCTACTGCTGATAAAGCAGTAGATGAGTTCGTATTACAGCGCCAAGCTGTAATACGCTATGTAAAGGATGCACTTGCCTCTGCTTTTGATAAGCAGAAGCAAAATGCAGATAAACAAGGAAGGAAGAACAAGAACTCCTTTCTTAAAGGTGAATTAGTATTACTAAGTACTACTAATTTGCCTACACATGCAATAAGCAACTTCCCTACACAGAAGTTGCTTCCTAAGTACATTGGACCCTTCAAGGTCCAAGAGATTCGAGGGAATGCCTATACCTTAGACATTCCCACAGCAATGCGGCTTCACCCAACATTCTATGTTGGGCGGCTCAAGCCGTATCACTCGTCTTCGTCTTACGACGAGACGCATAACCACGGGAGATGCCGTGCTTCTCCAAGTCTCCAAGAGAGACTTGTAATCGGCCTCCAGCCGTTGGTGAGCAGAGCGGAGAGTCGTTACCTCCGACTTCGACTGCTTGAGATCAGCCGTGCGCCGATCGAGCTCTCCCTTATTGCGGGAAAGCTCAATGTACAGAAGATCATTCTTCTGCTGGAGGGCAGTGTGCGCTCCGAGGATGTCGCGGACATCCTCGCGAAGAGACCGATATGTCTTCACACAGTGAGACATATCGCTGCTCAAGGAGGAATAACCCTCCTCGAGCTTGCGGAGCGAAGAACCATGCTCCGTAACAACAACGGCGAGAGAATTCTCAACCTCCGCCGCCCCTGATTGATAATCAGGGGAATAAGCGATATATACTCGAGCGCTTGATCTCGAAGCGCTCGGTGCCTTTGAAGAAGGGGCAGCGTACCGAGTACTTGGTACGCTGGCTGGAATATCCCCAAGAGTTCGACTCTTGGGAGCCGATTGAGGTTCTGAGGGCCGACGCCACAGACCTTTTGACTGAGTTTGAGGAGAAGTCTCGAACTCATAATACGAAGTAGCATCAACAGTAGGTGTTGATGCATTCAGGGTATCAATTAAACCCTGAATTTCGGCGGGTACGGAAAAGCCACCGTACCCCCGCAACTCCTCCTCTGAGAGACGAGGAGCGCCCTGCGGACACCGCGGGCAAACGAGGTGAGAAGGAACACCACACTTTAACCCTTCTTTGATGCAAGCATAATGGATGTATCCCATTTTGCCTGTTCGTGAGTGCTTTAAAAAGCGCTCGCGCATTACGTGAACTTTATTCACGTAATCATCTGGGCTTTTGTTGTAGTTGTCAACAAAAGCATTCCAACTCTGAGTCAGGGCGTCTTTATCGTCCCTGTTCTTCCTTGACCCTTTCCGGCTCGAATAATATCGAACCTGGAAAAAGAGGTCAATAAAGTACAGACGTCTATCGTCTGTATTTCGATCGAATCGACGTGACTGATTGTCTTCGCAGTCATCCAGCACGTTGATATCGAACAGCGCATATTGGCAGTCCCGCTTACGGTGACCGCCACTGTTGGGGGCAATAGCCCATCCAGGGGTCCAAAACCCCACTCTGTACGGAACATGTGGTTCCGTACGATGATACGCTTCAGAAGCAGGCGCCGCTTCTGTTCGAGCTCTTTTAGCAGGAGGAGCACCGCCTGCTTAAACGCCACGCGCCGGGAAATCACCCCGACGTGGAGAAGTACTTGGTCCAGGTGGGGAGCTGCGTTCCCGCAACCACCTGTGATAATCATTGTCGCTGTCATAGCTGACAGCAACACAAGAGTTATCATCTATGTTAGGCGATGAGCACCTAGCGAGTTTAGACTCGCTAGACCCTTTCGCGGAGACAACTGTGCCCCAATCACTTTGTTCGGAGTCAGAACTGTCTCCGAACATGGAAGAACCCTTCCTGGCAACACACCATTCGGGGGTTGTCATCGTGCGAGATGTTGCATTAGCAACATCTCCTGTTTCTTGTCAGATGCCGCCTTAGCAGCATCTGTGGTCGAAGACGGTACGTCTTCCGACCTTTGCGTAGTTGACGCTGCTAATGCAGCGTCACCGTTGTCACTCAACACCTCAGCACCTAGTGCTGAGGCGGAGGAAGAAGCTCCTTCGATGTTTTCAGCAGCGCTCTTTAGAGCGCCGCCGCGTGATTCGACCATCGAGTCGATGGTCAATCAGTTGGTGAATGAGAAATTCCGACCAACAAGTGCCACCTATGATTGGCCAAAATATGAATTATTATTGGCCAACCACCTTAAGTGGGGGGTGATGTAATGGGGTGCCATTACATAATTGATATTCAAGTTAGAATATCACAGTTGAATTTCAGACGCGTTGTCTGAAATTCAAATAATAGATTATAAGTTATTATAATCTAAGAAGGAAAAGTCGACTCGGTATAAATATCGAATCTTTCAGGTTAACTAATAGTACAGTTAGTTAAAGACTTGATATTATTATATTAATTAGTTAGTTACTATACTATTAGCCTCTAAACCACCCATTAAATATCACTCTTAATTTTGCGTTCTAGATAAATAGTGAATATTAATATATTTACTTTCATTGTAGGATTAGTTGTTATCAACTAATCTTGCCCTAATTGTATTGCGCGCTTCCTCGCAAAATACAGTGTAAGCCTGTAACAGGATCAGTATTGTTACACTACTCCGAAAACTTGGAGGTGGATGCCCTTGGGGATGCCTCCCCAACGGTTAACCGCTCCGACAGCGCCGAACGGCGTTTACGGCAGCCTAATCCGTTTACCACACGTGGGGAAAATGCACTAACCAGTGCGGCACCCCTTCCTGTATCGGATGATACATCCGAATCGCCAAAGGCGATCATCACTAATGAGCTGGACGCAGCTCAAGACTCCCAACTTGCCGCACAGGCACTAAGGGCTGCGTTACGCGCCCCCAAACGCCCGTCAAGGGCGGCTTATAATTTCGATGGTCCTCGTGACCTTCCAATATGGGCCAGGCGTTTGGTAAGGACTAGTCTAGCGTCCTATACCCCTGGCCCCGCGGCTGAACAGCCGTACCAACGCTAACGCCGTGAGAAACTCCGGCAACAACTGCTTACACAAAAGCAGTTCACTAGCGTCTCGTACCGAGAGCGCTTAAACAGGCAGGCACAAGGTACCCCTGTTGAGAACCTCCGCGAGGTTCCTTTCGTTCTTTCTCCGGGAGAAAGTGCCGATGACGCAGAGAAGAAGTTCCGCGCTTGGGCGGAAGGGGAGAAGCTTCTCCCCAGCTTCGATGAGCTGCATGACAGCTATTCCCGTCGAGACATTTGGATGGAGAGGGCGTTGCGCCTGGAATTTGCCAGAGCCAAAGAGATGGAGCTATTACGTGCTCCATATCGCACTTGCTACGCCAGGGTCCCTGTCTCCACCATGGTGCCAGAGGACAGTGTGAGCGTCACATCTGCCTCGGCGAACTCCCACTTACTGGGAGTGAAGGGGCTTTCCATGCCCCTCTGGTCGTTGACCTACAGCGGAATTCTCCCGCTCGAAAGCGTCAACGACGTCGCGGCAATCCTGCCGTAGGGGAGTCTCAAACTCCCACGAACTCTGTGAGTGTGGATAACCTTTACACTTCACCAGATATTGGGTTTGACCCCGATGATGACGTCGCGCCATCAGCCGCTCCACATGAAAGTGTGGAGTACTCTCCGCACCGAGCATTGGAGGAGTAGGTCGCACAATTGCGACGTGAGATTCGCGCGCGCTGTGATCGACACAGCCTTCGAATCCATGATCTCCACGAGGGGATCCGCGATGAGCGGGATGCCACTGATCGCTTCGAGAGGAGGCTTGCCTCTCTCGAGACGACCGTTGCGGAGCTTCGTGGTCGCATTTTAGCCCTTACGGGCTTCCTTCGCCCTCCGGTGCCTTACGGCTATCCGCCTTTCCACCCTCCTCCAGGAGGGGCCCCGCCTCCGGGTCCTGGTATGGCTTAAGCATACTGACATAAAAGGTTGGATGCGTACGCATTGCCTTCGGGATGTCTAAGGTGTACGACAAGCCCTTTCGGTCTAACACCTTAAAGGGGCCCACAAACCTGGGGCGCAGTTTATTGCGCAACACATTTGAAAATACATGTGTAGGAAGATTTTTAGCGTTTAATAAAACACTTTCTCCTACTTTGTATACCTTTTTGTTACGCCGCCCCTTTCGGTCAGCTTGCTCCTTCTGCTTGTCTTGGCTTTCCGCCATGTCATCGCAGACGTGTCGTAAGACACTAAGGCGCGTCGATAAAAACTTATCGATGTGCTTTCGCACAGATACAGGGCTGACATCGGGGAATCCTCCCCCCTCAAGCCCTGGGCCACAAACACGTGGCGTCAAAGGAACCCTCGGATTCACCAATCCGTTCACGTAAAACGGGGTAAACCCCGTAGATGCATGTACCGAATTGTTGATAGCAAATTCAACCATCGGAACCATCTCACTCCAACTATTTGGAGAATCCGGACATAAACTCCGGAGAATATCCTCCACAACGCGATTAACGCGTTCCGTCTGACCGTCCGTCTGCGGATGATCCGCAGTGGACATGAGGAGCTTGGTGCCTAGCACCTTAAACAACGCTCCCCAGAACTGTCCCGTAAAACGGGGATCCCGATCCGACACAACGGAATCGGGTAGACCATGTTGTCGAAATACACGGTCTAGGAACACTTTTGCTGTTCCTTTTCCATCTATGGACTCTGGCACCGCCGTCAGGTGAGCCATCTTGCTCAAACGGTCTACAAAGACCAATATGCCGGTGTTCCCGGCCTTATCCTTCGGAAAACCGAAGATAAAATCCATGCTAATGGATTTCCAACACTCCGTTGGAACCGATAAGCTCGCCAAAGGCGCAGCTGAACTTGCAGAGGGTTTAACCCTCTGACACGTCTCACAGGTGCGTATATACGCACCGACCCACTTATACATATTGGGCCACCAATACAAAGCGCTTAAAGCGCTGTAGGTCTTATCCCGACCTAAATGACCCCCGGTAGGGGCGTCATATGCCTCAAAGAGGACTCTATACTTCACTCTCGTTCCTCATTATGAGGAACTACACCCGCGGAGTGTCCTCCGCGCTCGTGCTATAAAATAGCAGACCGTCACAGTACCTGTAACGGTGTAAACGAGCTTTAGATCGACTTGACAGGGTTGGCTCAGACGAGCCAAGACTCTTTTCACCTAACGCGCTGATAAGCGCCGTACATTTTGGGTCTTTCTCGTACGCCTGGCGTATGAGATCCACCACAGACGTGGTGACGAATGTCGCGTGAGCGAGCTCGTAATCGGGACAACGAGACAACGCGTCTGCAAGCACGTTCTGCTTTCCAGGTTTACACTTAACCTCAAAGTTGTTCACCGCAAAGAAGGATAGCCAACGGGCCATCCGTTGCGAGAGATAAGGCGACTTTGTCGCTGTCCGTAAGGACGCGTGGTCAGTATAAACCACGAACGGCTTTGAGCCGAGTAGGTGAACCCTAAATTTGACAAGAGCATACTTCATTGCAAGTAGCTCCTTGTCATGAACGGGATAATTCCGTTCCGCAGCTTTAAGCTGCCTCGACTCAAACGCAATTACGCGTTCCCTTCCTGCATCGTCTGCTTGTAACAAAGCAAATCAGATTGCGAAATCGGAGGCGTCGCAGACGACACTAAATGGTTTCCCAGAATCTG
>JAPDHQ010004006.1:0-12035 GCA_026184515.1 Peronosclerospora sorghi | reverse complement strand
GCGTGTCATGGGTGTTGTTTCCTGTGCACTGCGTGTAATGCGCCATTGCTGATTTGATTCGGTACACTTAAATCTAACAGAAAAGAGATTTAATGTATAATTGTAACAGGACTGATCCTGTTACAGGCTTACACTGTAATTGCGAGGAAGCGCGCAATACAATTAGGGCAGGATTAGTTGATAACAACTAATCCTATACTAGAAGTAAATATAAATATTTACTTAGGTCTAAGAACGCAAAATTAAGAGTGTTTATTTAATGGGTGATTTAGAGGCTAATAGTATAGTAACTAACTAATTAATATAATAATATCAAGTATTCAACTAACTGTACTATTAGTTAACCTGCATGATTCGGTATTTATACGGAATCGACTTTTCCTTCGTAGATTATAATAACTTATAATCTATTATTTGAATTTCAGACAACGCGTCTGAAATTAAACTATGATATTCTAACTTGAATATCAATTATGTAATGGCACCCCATTACATCACCCCCCACTTAAGGTGGTTGGCCAATAATAATTATTATTTTGGCCAATCATAGGTGGCACTTGTTGGTCGGAATTTCTCATTCACCAACTGATTGACCATCTACTCGATGGTCAAAGCACACGGCGGCGCTCTAAAGAGCGCTGCTGAAAACATCGAAGGAGTTCTTCCTCCGCCTCAGCACTAGGTGCTGAGGTGTTGAGTGACAACAGTGACGCTGCATTAGCAGCATCAACTACGCAAACGTCGGAAGACGTACCGTCTTCGACCACAGATGCTGCTAAGGCGGCATCTGGCAAGAAACAGGGAGATGTTGCTAATGCAACATCTCGCACGATGGCAACTTCCGAATGGCGCGTTGCCAAGAGGGCCATGTTCGGAAGTTCTGACTCCGAGCAAAGTGATGGGGGTACAGCTGTCCCCACTAAAGGATCTAGCGAGTCGAAACTCGCTAAATGCTCATCGCCTAATAGCGATGATGAATCTGGTGTCGCTGTCTGCTATGACAGTGACAATGATCATCACAGGCGGTTGCGGGAACGCAGAGCCCCACCTGGACCAAGTACTTCTCCACGTCGGGGTGATTTAACCCCGACGCGTGGTGTTGAAGCAGGCGGTGCTCCGCCTGCTAAAAGAGCTCGAACAGAAGCGGCGCCTGCCGCTTCTAAAGCGTATCATCGTACGGAACCACATGTTCCGTACAGAGTGGGGTTTCGGACCCCTGGCTGGGCTATTGCCCCCAACAGTGGCGGTCACCGTAAACGGGACTGCCAGTATGCGTTGTTCGATATCAACGTGCTGGATGACTGCGAAGACATCCAGTCACGTCGATTCGATCGAAGTATAGACGATAGACGTCTGTACTTTATTGACCTCTTTTTTCCAGGTTCGATATTATTCGAGCCGGAAAGGGTCAAGGAAGAACAGGGACGATAAAGACGCCCTGACTCAGAGTTGGAATGCTTTTCTTGACAACTACAGCAAAAGCCCAGATGATTACGTGAATAAAGTTCACGTAATGCGCGAGCGCTTTTTAAAGCACTCACGAACAGGCAAAATGGAATACATCCATTTTGCTTTCCTCAAAGAAGGGTTAAAGTGTGGTGTCCCTTCTCACCTCATTTGCCCGCGGTGTACGCAGGGCGCTCCTCGTCTGTCAGAGGAGGAGTTGCGGGGGTACGGTGGTTTTTCCGTACCCGCCGAAATTCAGGGCTTAATCGATGCCCTAGATGCATCAACACCTACTGTTGATGCTACTTTGCATTATGAGTTTGAGACTTCTTCTCAAACTCAGTTAAAAGGTCTGGGGCGTCGGCCCTCAGAACCTCAATCGGCTCCCAAGAGTCGAACTCTTGGGGGTAGCCCAGCCAGCGTACTAAGTACTCGGTACGATGCCGCTTCTTCGAAGGCACCGAGCGCTTCGAGATCAAGCGCTCGAGAATGTATCGCTTGTTCCCCTGATTGTCAATCAGGGGCGGCGGAGGTTGAGAATTTCCTCGCCGTTGTTGTTGCGGAGCATGGTTCTTTGCTCCGCAAACTCGAGGAGGCTTGTTCCTCCTTGAGCAGCGATATGGCTCACTCTGTGAAGACATATCGGTCTCTTCGCGAGGATGTCCGCGACATCCTCGGGGCGCACACTTCCCTCCAGCAGAAGAATGATCTTCTGTACATTTAGCTTTCCCACTATAAGGGAGAGCTCGATCGGCGCACGGCTGATCTTGAGCAGTCGAAGGCGGAGGTAACGAATCTCCGCTCTGCTCACCAACGGCTGGAAGCCGATTACAAGTCTCTCTTGGGAGACTTGGAGAAGCACGGTATATTCCGTGGTTCTGCGTCTCGTCGTAAGACGAAGACGAGTGATACGGCTTGAGCCGCCCAACATAGAATGTTGGGTGAAGCCGCATTGCTGTGGGAATGTCTAAGGTATAGGCATTCCCTCGAATCTCTTGGACCTCGAAAGGTCCAATGTACTTAGGAAGCAACTTCCGTGTAGGGAAGTTGCTTATTGCATGTGTAGACAAATTGGTAGTACTTAATAATACCAATTCACCTTTCAGAAAGGAGTTTTTGTTCTTCCTTACTTGCTTGTCTGCATTTTGCTTCTGCTTATCAAAAGCAGAGGCAAATGCATCTTTTATATAGCGTATTACAGCTTGGCGCTGTAATACAAATTCATCTACTGCTTTATCAGCAGTAGGTGCATTGTCCTCGTTGTCTGCAGCCATTGTTGCAGACACATATTCATCGCATGCAGCTTCAGTTTCAATTGAAGCTGCTTCCGCTTCTACAGTACTTTCAGTAGAAGGGCTATCGTTTTGTTCACAAGTTGCAGTCGCAACTTGCGCATTGACTCGCTCAAAATTTGAGCGGGTCCCTGTCCCACTTAGATTTGGCGTACCGCCAAGTAAAGCTGGGGTTCGTGGGTGCCTTAAGGCATTCACGTAGAACGGTATATGCTTAGTTGAAGCATGCACCGAGTTGTTAATCGCAAATTCAGTGAGTGACAGGTAGCCACTCCACTGTTCAAAAGCATGTGCGTATGATCGCAACATGTCTCCGAGAACGCGGTTAACTCGTTCCGTCTGCCCATCCGTTTCCGGATGGTCCGCAGTTGAAATCTTCAACTGGGTTCCCAACAATGAGGACGTTTCTTGCCAGAAACGTCCTGTAAATCTCGGATCTCTATCCGAGACAATGTCATCCGGCATTCCGTGAAAACGGAATACCGTATCAACGAATATCCGCGCTGTTTGAACGTTGGTTACGTTCGCTGATACTGCCGTAAGATGTACCATCTTACTGAAACGGTCTACAAAGACCACTATTCCAGTTTTCCGACTATTGTCGGGTGGAAGACCGAATACGAAGTCCATTGAAATGGACTTCCAACACTCTGTCGAAACCAGCAGAGATTGCAGCGGAGCCTGTGCAGACTGCGCAGGCTTAACGCGCTGGCAAATCTCGCAAGCGCGTACGTATTTCCGTACCCACTTGTACTGGTTTTTCCAGTAAAAGTCACGTGCGAGAGAAGCGTATGTCTTCTCTCGACCTTGATGCCCCGAAATCGGTGCATCATGATACTCAAACATAATCTAATGTTTGAGATCATCGTCGTTTGGAACGACGATGCGACTTTCATCTTTTTGGTCTGTGCTGTAAAGCAGCAAACCATCGTGCAGTCGATATCGATGCACGCAAGCGCGGAGGAACTCTGGGAGTTCATCGCGCTTCTAACTTGATTGATTACTTAGGTAATCAATCAACAGACGTGTCTCCTCGTCTGTTTTGTACGCCTCGCGTACTTGTCGTATAATTGACGACGAAAAATCAATGCAAAGGATCGCGTTGCACTGGCACCTTCGGTTACGGACGGTTTCGTCTCGTAATCGGGCCTTCGTGATAGCGCATCCGCTATCACGTTCAACTTTCCGGGTTTGTATTCAACCGTAAAGTTGTACTCAGCAAAGAATGACAGCCATCGAGCCATTCTTTGAGAAATGTGTGGTAAATTCACGGCCGTGCGTAGCGACGCATAGTCCGTGTAAACCACAAACGGTATATCTCCCAAGAGATAGATCCGAAACTTGGCCAGTGCATACTTCATGGCAAGGAGTTCCTTGTCATGCACTGGATAGTTGCGATCGTCTGGGCGCAACTGACGCGATTGATAGCAGATTACGCAATCACGATCATCGAGATCACGCTGCATCAAAGCACAGCCGATAGCGAAATCGCTCGCGTCGCAAACGACGTGGAACGGACGCTCGTTATCTGCTATAGCCAAGACAGGCGCTTCAGTCAATATTTGCTTGACTGCATCAAAAGCATCTTGGCATTGGGTATCCCAATGCCATTCGACATCTTTCTTAAGTAATTGAGAAAGAGGTCGTATTAACCCAGCATAGTTGCACGAATACTTGTGCAAATATGTTGCCAACCCAAGGAACTTTAGAAGTTCCTTAACGTTGTTTGGCGTAGGCCATTCAACGCTCACCCTGATCTTTTCTGGATCATGGCGCACCCCATTCTTGCCCACAAAACATCCAAGAACGGGTATCTCAGGTGCACCAAAGGTGCACTTCTTTAGATTTTCATAGAGCTTATGTTTACGCATAAGCTCTAACACTCGACGTAGATGTTCCCTATGGACATCTACATCGCTTTTATCGTGTTCACCCTTGCTATGGATGAACACGTCATCGAAATAACTCGGTGCGAATTCTCGCACCGGGCGTAATAGATGCGTTATGCATCTGTTAAACGTAGCAGGGGCATTTCGAAGCCCCTGTGGCATAACAAGGCATGCCGCTTGGGGTGCTTACCGCCGTGAAATGGATATACTTCTCACGCATTAGGATTTGATAAAATCCATCTCTTATATGGAGAGCACTAAAGATGGTGCTCCCGCACATGCCATCAATGATGACATCTTTTCGCGGTATCGGCGTCTGCGCCGGTACCGTCGCTGCGTTCAGCTTGTTGTAAGCGTGAACGATTCTCCACCCACCTGTGGACTTTTTCACACAAAAGTTGGGGGTAGAGTGCGGTGAGATAGACTCCCGCAATTGGCCTGCTTTACGACGAGCTTCGAAAAACTCGTCGATCGCCTTTACTTGATCACGCGGAAACGGCCATTGCCGCGTGACACAATACTTCGTGCCTGGCACGAGGTCAATCTCATGGCGAGTTCCCTTATCCTTAGGGAGCTCGCTAGGTACATCTTCTGGGAATACGTCAGCGTATTCCCGAAGTACCTCATAAAATGGGGAGTTCGCTATAAGCGACTCCCAGATCTGCGCTTCAAAGCGCTGAACTTTGGTTTGATCATTGGGAACCTCTTTCCCAATGTTTTCCACTTGTAATGTGGATATTCGTTCACGAATATCCACTACATCATCTGTTGCTACGATAATACAGATCTGTTCGATCTGATCATCGTGCAAGTTTCTCATAAACTTCTTCCAGCTTAGCGCTGGAAGATTCATCACTTCCGAACCTTCTTTCGGAGGGTGTTCCATCAACAGAGACTGGGTAGATAACCCGGTCTCCGTTTGCTTCAAGACGTTGATCGTCTCGACGGAACTGTCCATGCAATCAGACGCACTCGTCTGATTGACTGCTACACGGTGATTACGATTCACCGTGTGTGAATACTCATCATCATGGTGGCCACTGCCTACCATGGAATTTTCTTGTCGATCAGATGTGCTCGTCTGATCGGCCGCCTATTCTGCAACCCGGTGGTCTTTATCACCCGTGTGCATGGCTATCGCAACGTGGTGGGCACTGGCCACCATGGAGTTGTGCTCACGATTGCACTCGATCGTGAGTTCACTCTCATCAACACGGAATTCTTTTTTCGTCGTGTTGGATCCTTCGGTCGCACAGTGGGTGTTTCCCACTGTGGATACTATTTCATTCTTACGGTGGTCTTTATCACCCGTGGAATGTTTCTCTCCAACACGCAACGACTCTTCTGTTGCGTGTGGTAGTCCCTCTGGACTCTCACCACCGGAGGTACCTTCCGCTGATCGTGTCAGAACAGACCTGGTGGTGCCATCGCTATCCACCAGACTGTCTGACGCTGCGGTTGTATCTTCTGATACAGCCGGATAACACATAGGGTGATCAGATCATGTGGGTCCGCCGCAGTTGATCGATAGGTTAACCCAGTCGATCGAAGGTTTAAACTTGGACATCCATGGTATTCCAAGTATCACATCGAACTTTTCATCTAAATCGAGGACAATGAATTCATACTCGAATGACAGTTCATTCAACTCGAAGCGTGTTTTAATCACACGCTTTGTAATAGTCACGGTTGCACCTGTTGCTAACCGGAATAACAACATACTTCGTGGGGTTTCTACATCCACGAAGCTCAACAGCGTTAGACTCTGAGTTCTAACGAAATTGTTTGACGCTCCTGTGCCAAAAAAATATCGCATGGGGACATCGCTCCCGTGCGGCTTAACCTCCAGGGTGATAAGAGGCTTATCTTCACCCTGCACCTGTTGACAGGACATAGTCCCTTTTGGGGTTATTACCCTCATATGCCCTATGTCGGCATGTGGGATAACATTCCCAGTAAGGCGCCCCGCCCCTACTGGCGATTCTCGTTTTTTGCACCAACAGGGTGATGTCCCTGTTGGTGTCGCCGTGCAGCGGACGGTTCCGTCCGCTGACTGCGTGGCACCGGACGCGGTGCCATACACTCATGGACAAAATGCCCCATTTTCGCGCATCTATTGCAGCGAATATTCTTCTTAAATTTCGGTTGCTTCGTGCTCGAAGCAACCTCAACTGATAGGTCCATCGGCTCTGGACCTCCACCGCCCATGCTCTGGCGCGGGTGGCTATTTCTTGAGACGAAGTTTGAGCTTCGTCTGCCCGACTGCTGGTTGTTGACATGCTGTTGCGGCATGTCAAAAGCAAAGGGCTGTTGAGCCCTTCGGCTGTACCCAGCATGCGATGACGCTGATCGCATGCTGAACTCCTCACGGATGCTCATATCAATGGCATCCTGTAGAGTCTTTGGCGGGTGCCGGTAAAGACTCTATTTGACGGGACCATCATTGAGTCCCTTCATGAAGCCAGTGACCTGCATAGCAGGGGGCACTGTAACGGGGTTACATCCGGGTAACACTGAGTGTTGGTGTACATTGGTACACCACGGTTGAGGCCAGTATTGGCCGGGTTGAAAGGTTTCGAACCTTTGGTTATTTTAACCAATCAGGGCATGGGCCCTTGGTGTGGTGGTGTGTCAGCCATCCACGTGTCAGTACACAGGTGTGTACACTACATTTTAGCTAGGTACGAATTAGGAATATTCTACTTAGTGTTACATATAGTTTATATTAGTTTAAATAATTACATATTAAATATATTCAGTTTACTTTCCACTCCTTAGTACAGACGCACGACCTCGACCGGTCGTGCGTGTAGTGATTGCCGTAGCGTAAGGGGAGCCCTCCCCTTAGCTACACCCTTTGAGAGGGAGCCTTGCCGTTAAGGCACTAGTAAAGGCTAGAGTAAACTAACCCGGGAATCTTGGCCCCGAGTAGGAGAGCTCTCTCCTACTAAGCTCTTAATAAGGGCGTATCGGCTAAGTAGCGGCGAACGCCGCTTTAAGGAAAGTTTTCCTCTGTGCGCTAGCCACACCGTGCGTATACGCACCGGCTACATCTGGTAGCACTTGTAGTCAATCCAACACCTGTGTTGGTAGACTAGACATCCTCTGCAAAGGATGAACCATGACGATTTGGATAGTTTGACCCTCGTCCAACAGGAAGCCTTTAAAAGGCTGTTACCCTTAACGGGGGAAGAGAATATGAATCTCCTAGTGGAGCAGGGCCTTGAGGACGTAAAGGCAAGGGTGAATGCCCTCATCGCTCATGAGGCGAGTTGTGGTGGAGGTCATTCCACGGGGGTGCGCCCTCCATTATCGTTTAAGATAAAGGAGTTCACCGGAGATAGGGTGACAACCTTTATGTTTGGTTGCGAGAGGTCGAAACGGCCTTCGCCGCAGCGAACATGACCGCTGATCACTTGCAAGTGGGAATTGCATTGACCCATCTTACGGGAAAAGCCCTTACATGGGCGTTTACATGCTCGGAATCAGTCAAGGACGTGTTGCCAACATGGAAGGTCCTTAAGCAGAAGCTTATGGACATGTACGCAACGCCTGATCTGGTTTTCCAGAATCAACTGGCGTTCCTGAGGTGCCGTCAAGGCACTAAGGACCTGGAGGTTTATATCCAGGAGCTTAAGACCCTGTTGGCAGGGATGTACGCGAAAGCGTATTCGGACGATGTGTCCATCCCCGTCTTCATGGGAGGCCTGAGAGAAAGACCAGCACGTTCGGAATTGTTCCGATGCCGACCCGAATCCCTGGAGGAGGCGTTCAAGATGGCGTTCAACGCCGAGAGGAACTTCCGTTCCTCTAAAGTGGGTCCTGAACCCATGGACCTGTGTCAGGTCGAAGCGGAGGAGAAAACTCCCGCTAAGAGTCACTCTGACTCTTTTCCACAGAGCTTCGAGGCAGAGCTCTTAGCTATGTTGCAGCGGCGTGGGCCGCTGAGATGCTTCCTGTGTGGGAGCATGGATCATCTGAGGAACAGATGTCTGAAAAATCCCCAGCGAGACACTCGCTACATGGGACCAAGGGTGGGGAAAAAGACCTTGTCCAAGCCGTCGGGAAACGACGGCTCCCAGTAGGTGCGGGGCGCCCTACTGGGGGACCCCTCAATGCTGTTAAGCCCCAGGGTAGGGGACGACAGCACAAATCCCCGAGGGAAGCGGTGCTTTTTAGCACCGAGCTGGTATATCAGCCAGGTTTTTTGGTTCCTTGCTGACGTGAAAGGCTTTGATAAGCCTTGGAGAGTCTTGATAGACTCTGGAGCGTCTGACAATTATGTCAGACGGGCTTCTGTTGAGAAGCGTAGGCTGTATGCCGAGGCC
The DNA here is from genome assembly GCA_026184515.1 of Peronosclerospora sorghi. Lineage (NCBI taxonomy): Eukaryota > Oomycota > Peronosporomycetes > Peronosporales > Peronosporaceae > Peronosclerospora > Peronosclerospora sorghi. The sequence continues at coordinate 3,080 of JAPDHQ010004006.1, read as the reverse complement.
CTAGAGGCACGTTTTCGTGACGTTGTCACGGTCCGTCTTGCGACGGGCGTACATGTTTCTTTACCCAAGGTCTCGATTGACCTTAAGCTGAAGTTTGCAGACTTCGACAGCTTAGAACGTTGCCTAGTCCTGGATTTGGACTCGAGGTATGACCTCATTCTGGGCATGAAGTGGCTGGAACGCCACGAGCCATGGATAGACTGAAAGTCTAAGTCCATTGGCTCAACGCACCCGCGGTCGGGTGAAGCATTGGCGAGTCATGAACCCACCTTTGCTCGATCGCAAAAGCGATTCTGGCGTGTGATGCCAGAAATTCGGATGTCTGAAATGATCATTCCCAATGGCGTTAAGGAAGAGTTCCTTAACGAGGGGGATTCGGCGGTAATTCCCACGCCGTGAACGGCGAGACTGGTGAGTTACCTGTGGTAACTCCAGTGGTAGGGGTAGATACCCCTGTGGTTAAGCGCGAGGCGCTTCCAAGCGAAGAGACCCGGAGTTCGTCTCTTTCGCACGCCGGAAATGATTCCGATTACGCCGTTATAGGTGAGACCGGCGAGTCACCGGTGGTAGAGGTAGATACCTCTGTGGATAGGCGCGTGGCGCTTCCAGTAGATGGGGCAATTGACTCCCCCCATCTGGGTCTCGGGATGAGTCCCGAGGACAGTAGTCAGCAGTCCTACAGGATGCTGAATAGTGTGACAGGTGTTGTCACAGAAGGCATAAGCCTGGAACGGCTGCCTGGGGTAGGCGAACTGTTGTCGTTGGAGGAGATGTCCTTCAACGAGTTTGAGACTGCATTGAAAGCAGAGGAAATCGACGAGGTAGTCGTGTTGCGTCCGGAAGAGGAGTTGAACTCCTCATCCACGATGGACGAGTCAGTTTTGGTGAAAACCAAACAGGCATTAAATGCCCGAAGCGGCCTCAAGATCCTCGCGGATCCTGAGGACCCTTACTATTCCTTATTAAAGGAATTTGGAGATGTCATTAGTGACAACCCGCCGATGGGGTTACCACCGGATCGGGGAGTCCAACATGAAATTGATTTGGTTCCTGGAACCAAATACTGCGTCACTAGGCAGTGGTCTCTCCCCAAAGAACAATGCGACGTCATCGACGCATTCTTCAAGGGAAAAGAAGAGGCAGGGATGGTACGGGAGAAAAATTCTCCCCACTCATCTCCCACTTTTTGTGTTCGTAAACCGAACGGAAAGTGGCGCATTGCGCATGCGTATAACAAGCTGAATTCAGCTACTGTACCCATGCAGACTCCGATTCCTCGGAAGGATGTCCTCCAGAACAATATGGCGGGCTGTACTGTGTACAGTGCCTTAGATCTGGTGGACGGGTATTATCAGGTGCTCATGCGAGCATCCGATATTCCGATTACAGCGGTCAGCACGCCTAGTGGCATGCTGTGGGAGTGGCTAGTTATGCCACAGGGGCTTTCGAATGCACCAGCGACTTTCAATCGCTTGGTGACTCAACTCTTCCGCCCTCACAGAAAGTACTCTCAGACGTACTTCGACGATATATTCGTCCATAGTCGTGCGGAAGGCGACTCGTCTGATGTTCAGACGCATCTGATACACCTTCGAGCAGTGCTCGAATGTATGCGAGAGCATAAGTTATATGCAAACGCATCCAAGTATATCTTTGGTGCTGAGGAAATTCCTTTCCTCGGATGCTTCATCGGTAAGGATGGAGTGCGGGCGGATCCCGCGAAGGTGAAAGCCATTGTGGAGTGGCCTTCGCCTGTAAATCTTAGCGATTTACGGAAGTAGCTCGGACTAGCCAACTATCTCCACAAGTACAGCGAGAACTACGCTGAAATGGCGAAGCCATTGACTGACCTTTTTAAGAAGGATGTTGATTGGCGTTGGGAAACTGAACACCAAAACGCTTTTGAAGCGGTTAAGGGAAGCTTGTTAAAAGCTCCCGTTCTTGCTCTCCCAGACTCTGGGAAACCATTTAGTGTCGTCTGCGACGCCTCCGATTTCGCAATCGGATGTGCTTTGTTACAAGCAGACGATGCAGGAAGGGAACGCGTAATTGCGTTTGAGTCGAGGCAGCTTAAAGCTTCAGAACGGAATTATCTCGTTCATGACAAGGAGCTACTCGCAATGAAGTATGCTCTTGTCAAATTTAGGGTTCACCTACTCGTCTCAAAGCCGTTCGTGGCTTATACTGACCACGCTTCCTTAAGGACAGCGACAAAGTCGCCTCATCTCTCGCAACGGATGGCCCGTTGGCTCTACTTCTTGCGGAGTACAACTTTGAGGTTAAGTATAAACCTGGCAAGCAGAACGTGCTTGCAGACGCGTTGTCGCGTCGTCCAGATTACGAGCTCGCTCACGCGACATTCGTCACCACGTCTGTGGTGGATCTCATACGCCAGGCGTATGAGAAAGACCCACAGTGTACGGCGCTAATCAGCGCGTTGGATGAAAAGTGTCTTGGCTCGTCTGAGCCAACCCTGTCAAGTCGAGCTAGAGCTCGGTTATACCCGTTACAGTTACTGTGACGGTTTGCTATATTATAGCACGAGCGCGGAGGACACTCCGCGGGTGGTTGTTCCTCATGATGAGGAACTGAAGTATAGAGTCCTCTTTGAGGCACATGACGCCCCTACCGGGGGTCATTTAGGTCGGGATAAGACCTACAGCGCTTTGAGCGCTTTGTATTGGCGGCCCAATATGTATAAGTGGGTCGGTGCGTATATACGCACCTATGAGACGTGTCAGAGGGTTAAACCCTCTGCAAGTTAAGCTGCGCCTTTGGCGAGCTTATCGGTTCCAACGGAGTGTTGGAAATCCATTAGCATGGATTTTATCTTCGGTTTTCCGAAGGATAAGGCCGGGAACACCGGCATATTGGTCTTTGTAGACCGTTTGAGCAAGATGGCTCACCTGGCGGCGGTGCCAGAGTCCATAGATGGACAAGGAACAGCAAAAGTGTTCCAAGACCGTGTCTTTCAACAACATGGTCTACCCGATTCCGTTGTGTCGGATCGGGCTCCCCGTTTTACGGGACAATTCTGGGGAGCGTTGTTTAAGGTGCTAGGCACCAAGCTCCTCATGTCA
>JAPDHQ010004003.1:0-14671 GCA_026184515.1 Peronosclerospora sorghi | reverse complement strand
AAAAAAAAACTATTCGACTTTATCATTGGTTAGAAATAGCAGCTTTACATACCGACATTTTGCAGGCGGTGAAATTTCCACATGGTAGGGCGGCTGCGCTCATTACGGCACCACTGGAAGTTGTTAAGACGCGCACAAGGAGCCCGGATTGTTGTCGATGGTGAGCTTATACTATTTGATTTATGTTCCGTGGATTTGCTAAATTTTTTGTTGCGGCAGGAAAACAGGTACACGGGCTGTATGAAGACCTAGCGCAGGTGCATCGACTGCTCAAGACGCTAGGAAGGAATATTTAGAGGCTACAGATGATAGTGGTCGCGACCCAAGGATTGTGACCACATTAGTATAATGTAGAGTATATTCTTTCGCTATTCTAACCCTTGAAATACATGGGGGCAAGTTTTGTAGACGGACAGACCGTTTTTATGCCCTGCCCCGTCGGTAAGAAGGGTACCTACACTTGTATGTTACTAATAAGAACGAAATGCAAATTGTTACCCAAAATAGTCCTACTCAGTTTTAATATAAAACAAAAAAATAGACCGACTATTTTAACACGAGTAAAGGCAAATGGAAAGTGATAAGGAAAAGAAGAAACTTCCGCTTTTGAGATCAATAACATGTGGAAGGTGATTAAAAGTTTTGGAAATACACTTAACAGTAAAGTGGTAGCGACGACAGGTTGCTATTATTGAGGTAGTCTATGGTAGTTTAGTTATATCATTATAGAAGGTCAGTCAGTCTGTTTGTAGTTTGGAAGCAGTGCTCACTTCTCAATTGGTAAAGCCACTGACGAGGCCCCCGGTGGGGGGCCGAAACGCGTCGGCACGAGTTCAATATATATGTCTTTAACACAACCATCCAGTGCCTTTTAACAAAAAGAACTCAAAAATGTGGACTCATTCACACGAAGTGGTGTTCAAGACTAAGGTTAACGAAAGAGAAATATCGAAAGGTATAGGCGCATGTGGCACTGAGCAGAGATTTGGAGCCGATTATTCTCGATCACTTGCTGACGGCGTTGGGATGGGAACCATTAATCTAATTCTCTCGTTATCACGAAATTTGGAAGAGGTAAAGCTCGGGGATACATGTTAAAACATTGGGAGAACACCACGAATTGTACCTTTATATACCTCAATTTCTAGATTTGTAAACCTCAATATAAGTGTGAGGTTCTCAAATTGGAAAAGACGCTTTATGGGATAAAACTGGCAGGACGTCCTTGAAGTCTCATGGGACATTGTTAAACATGAATTTTAAATAAGGCATCATGGACACGTATCTGTATATCAACAGAGCAGGAAGCGACAAAACGATCGTTGATGTACACGTTGACGATATATTGGTAACTGGTATCAGCAGTAAATTGGTTGATAATTTCTGGTTGAGGATTTATTCATAGATAAAAAGACACTGAACATCAAAATTATTAGCCATGTGTCAAAAATCTAGGAATGCGTTGATGTTCGATCAAGAGAAAAGATACACCCTCGACCAAGAGGCCATGATTGACAACCATACTACACTATTTCGGACTGATGGATGTAAATTCATGAAGCTCCGATTGGAGCTGAATAGAAAGACCTGGTGGAAGTGAAGTTTTGAAAAATTCTATAAAATTACAATTCAAACTTTTCAATCTCTAGTTGGAAGACTGCGTTGAATCTCATGGTGAATAATATCGTTTGCGGCTCATAAAGCAACGCAAAGAACTCACGCACCGAAGGAAATAGATTGATTTTGGCAAAACGAATTGCAATATATCTCAGTGGAAGAAAAGTCTGAAATTACGTCTTTTCAACTTAAGTTTTAGAACTCAGACTAATTCTCTACTGAAGTTGTTCGATTTAGCGTCTCCAACTGAGCGGGTTCAAAAGACGGTCGAAAGGCGACATCAGATGGCGAATTTACGATGGATAGTATGATTGTTAACTGGGAAAAGTAAGTGTTTTGCTGTCAACATTGGAGTCCGAACTTTACGCTGCTTCAAAAATCATAGTGGAAATGCTAGGATTTCGTCAATCACAAGAAGAGACTAAGGTTAAAGTGGAATGTCCTATGGTTTTGTTCATGGACAACCAAGCTGCTATCCAGTCAATTCAAGGCATGCAAGTAATCTCAAAAATGAACACGTGGATGTTCAATTCTCAACAAAATTTTATTGCTACAAAGGTTAAAGAACGAGGCATCGAGTGAAGCATGTTTCGAGTCAAGATATGTTGGCTGAAATCGTAACGGAAGCTTTAAATTATCCAAGAATGAATCGCTTCTGGACTGAAGTTAATATTCACTTTAAGAAGGAGTGTTGAAATTGTAGATTTTATTTTTTTGGCAGAAATTCAAATATATTTTGGATAAAAATGAATTTATAGCGCTACCTATTTTGTCGCAGGACTATTTATGTAACAGGAATGATCCTGTTACAGGCTTACCTGTATTTTGCGAGGAAGCGCGCAATACGATTAGGGCAGGATTAGTTCGTAACAACTAATCCTATAATAAAAGTAAATATATTAATATTCACTTATAATCTAGAACGCAAAATTAAGAGTGTTTATTTAATGGGTGGTTTAGAGGCTAATATTATAGTAACTAACTAATTAATATAATAATATCAAGTCTTTAACTAACTGTACTATTAGTTAACCTGCAAGATTCGGTATTTATACCGAATCGACTTTTCCTTCTTAGATTATAATAACTTATAATCTCTTATTTAAATTTCAGACAACGCGTCTGAAATTTAACTGTGATATTCTAACTTGAATATCTATTATGTAATGGCACCCCATTACATCACCCCCCACTTGAGGTGGTTGGCCAATAATAACTCTTATTTTGGCCAATCATGGGTGGCACTTGTTGGTCAGAATTTCTCATTCACCAACTGATTGACCATCGACTCGATGGTCAAGACACACGGCGGCGGCGCTCTAAAGAGCGCTGCTGAAAACCATGAAGAATCTTCTTCCTCCGCCTCAGCACTAGGTGCTGAGGTGTTGAGTGACAACAGTGACGCTGCATTAGCAGCGTCAACTACGCAAAGGTCGGAAGACGTACCGTCTTTGACCACAGATGCTGCTAAGGCGGCATCTGACAAGAAACAGGGAGATGTTGCTAATGCAACATCTCGCACGATGGCAACTTCCGAATGGCGTGTTGCCAAGAGGGCCATGTTCAAGAGTTCTGACTCCGAACAAAGTGATGGCGATACAGATGTCCCCACTAAAGGATCTAGCGAGTCGAAACTCGCTAGGTGCTCATCGCCTAACAGCTATGATGACTCTGGTGTCGCTGTCAGCTATGACAGCGACAATGATTATCACAGGTGGTTGCGGGAACGCAGAGCCCCACCTGGACCAAGTACTTCTCCACGTCGGGGTGATTTAACCCCGGCGCGTGGTGTTGAAGCAGGCGGTGCTCCGCCTGCTAAAAGGGCTCAAACAGAAGCGGCGGCTGCCGCTTCTGAAGCGTATCATCGTACGGAACCACATGTTCCGTACTGAGTGGGGTTTTGGACCCCTGGCTGGGCTATTGCCCCCAACAGTGGCTGTCACCGTAAACGGGACTGCCAGTATGCGTTGTTCGATATCAACGTGCTGGATGACTGCGAAGACATCCAGTCACGTCGATTAGATCGAAGTACAGACGATAGACGTCTGTACTTTATTGACCTCTTTTTCCAGGTTAGATATTATTCGAGCCGAAAAGGGTCAAGGAGGAACAGGGACGATAAAGATGCCCTGACTCAGAGTTGGAATGCTTTTGTTGACAACTACAACAAAAGCCCAGATGATTACGTGAATAAAGTTCACGTAATGCGCGAGAGCTTTTTAAAGCACTCACGAACAGGCAAAATGGAATACATCCATTTTGCTTGCATCAAAGAATGGTTAAAGTGTGGTATCCCTTCTCACCTCGTTTTCCCGCGGTGTCCGCGGGGCGCTCCTCGTCTGTCAGAGGAGGAGTTGCGGGGGTACGGTGGCTTTTCCGTACCCGCCAAAATTCAGGGTTTAATTGATACCCTGAATGCATCAACACCTACTGTAGATGCTACTTCGCATTATGAGTTTGAGACTTCTTCTCAAACTCAGTCAAAAGGTCTGGGACGTCGGCCCTCAGAACCTCAATCGGCTCCCAAGAGTCGAACTCTTGGGGATATCCCAGCCAGCGTACCAAGTACTCGGTACGCTGCCCCTTCTTCAAAGGCACCGAGCGCTTCGAGATCAAGCGCTCGAGGATATATCGCTTATTCCCCTGATTATCAATCAGGGGCGGCGGAGGTTGAGAATTCCCTCGCCGTTGTTGTTGCGGAGCATGGTTCTTTGCTCCGCAAGCTCGAGGAGGGTTATTCCTCCTTGAGCAGCGATATGTCTCACTGTGTGAAGACATATCGGTCTCTTCGCGAGGATGTCCGCGACATCCTCGGAGCGCACACTGCCCTCCAGCAGAAGACTGATCTTCTGTACATTGATCTTTCCCGCTATAAGGGAGATCTCGATCGGCGCACGGCTGATCTTGAGCAGTCGAAGGCGGAGGTAACGACTCTCCGCTCTGCTCACCAACGGCTGTAGGCCGATTACAAATTAGTAGTACTAAGTACTACTAATTTGCCTACACATGCAATAAGCAACTTCCCTACACGGAAGTTGGTGAAGCCGCATTGCTGTGGGAATGTCTAAGGTATAGGCATTCCCCCGAATCTCTTGGACCTTGAAGGGTCCAATGTACTTAGGAAGCAACTTCCGTGTAGGGAAGTTGCTTATTGCATGTGTAGGCAAATTAGTAGTACTTAGTAATACTAATTCAGTTTTAAGAAAGGAGTTCTTGTTCTTCCTTTCTTGTTTATCTGCATTTTGCTTCTGCTTGTCAAAAGCAGAGGGAAGTGCATCCTTTACATAGCGTATTACAGCTTGGCGCTGTAATACGAATTCATCTACTGATTTATCAGCAGTAGGTACATTGTCCTCGTTGTCTGCAGCCATTGCTGCAGACACATATTCATCGTATGCAGCTTCAGTTTCAATTGAAGCTGCTTCCGCTTCTACTGTATTTTCAGTAGAAGGTCCATCGTTTTGTTAACAAGTTGCAGTCGCAACTTGTGCATTGACTCGCTCAAAATTTGAGCGGGTCCCTCCCCCACTTAGATTTGGCGTACCGCAAAGTAAAGCTGGGGTTCGTGGATGCCTTAAGGCATTCACGTATAACGGTGTATGCTTAGTTGAAGCATGCACCGAATTGTTAATCGCAAATTCAGTGAGTGACAGGTAGTCACTCCACTGTTCAAAGGTATGTGCGTATGATTGCAACATGTCTCCGAGAACGCGGTTAACCCGTTCCGTCTGCCCATCCGTTTCCGGAAGGTCCGTAGTTGACATCTTCAACTGGGTTCCCAACAATGAGAACGTTTCTTGCCAGAAACGTCCTGTAAATCTCGGATCTCGATCCGAGAAAATGTCTTCCGGCATTCCGTGCAAACGGAATACCGTATCAACGAGTATCCGCGCTGTTTGAGCGGCGGTTACGTTCGCTGATACTGCAGTAAGATGTACCATCTTACTGAAACGGTCTACAAAGACCACTATTCCAGTCTTCCGACTATTGTCGGGTGGAAGACAGAATACGAAGTCCATTGAAATGGACTTCCAACACTCTGTCGGAACCGGCAGAGATTGCAGCGGAGCCTGTGCAGACTGCGCAGGCTTAACGCACTGGCAAATCTCGCAAGCGCGTACGTATTTTCGTACCCACTTGTACTGGTTTCGCCAGTAAAAGTCACGTGCGAGATAAGCGTATGTCTTCTCTCGACCTTGATGCCCCGAAATCGGTGCATCATGGTACTCAAACATAATTTGATGTTTGAGATCATCGTTGTTTGGAACGACGATGCGACTTTCATCTTTTGGTCTGTGCTTTAAAGCAGCAGACCATCGTGCGGTCGATATCGATGCACGCAAGCGCGGAGGAACTCTGGGAGTTTGTCTCGTTTCTCACTTGATTGATTACTTAAGTAATCAATCAACAGACGTGTCTCCTCGTCTGTTTTGTACGCCTCGCGTACTTGTCGTATAATTGACGACGACAAAGCAGTGCAACGGATTGCGTTTGCACTGGCCCCTTCGGTTACGGACAGTTTCGTCTCGTAATCGGGCCTTCGTGATAGCGCATCCGCTATCACGTTCAACTTTCCGGGTTTGTATTCAACCGTAAAGTTGTACTCAGCAAAGAATGACAGCCATCGAGCCATTCTTTGAGAAATGTGTGGTGAATTCACGGCCGTGCGTAGTGACGCATGGTCCGTGTAAACCACAAACGGTCTATCTCCCAATAGATAGATCCGAAACTTAACCAGTGCATACTTCATGTCAAGGAGTTCCTTGTCATGCACTGGATAGTTGCGCTCGGCTGTGCGCAACTGACGCGATTGATAGCAGATTACACGATCACGATCATCGTGATCACGCTGCATCAAAGCACAGCCGATAGCGAAATCTCTTGCGTCGCAAACGACGTGGAACGGACGCTCGTTATCGGCTATAGCCAAGACAGGCGCTTCAGTCAAGCTTTGCTTGACTGCATCAAAAGCATCTTGACATTGGGTATCCCAATGCCATTCGACATCTTTCTTAAGTAATTGAGAAAGAGGTCGTATCAACCCAGCATAGTTGCACGAATACTTGTGCAAATATGTTGCCAACCCAAGGAACTTTCGAAGTTCCTTAACGTTGTTTGGCGTAGGCCATTCAACGATCACCCTGATCTTTTCTGGATCAGGACGCACCCCGTTCTTGCCCACAAAGCATCCAAGAATGGGTATCTTAGGTGCACCAAAGGTGCACTTCTTCAAATTTGCATAGAGCTTATGTTTACGCATAAGCTCCAACACTCGACGTAGATGCTCCCTATGGACATCGACATCGCTGTTATCGTGTTCACCCTTACTATGGATGAACACGTCATCGAAATAACTCGGTGCGAATTCTCGCACCGGGCGTAATAGATGCGTTACACACCTGTTAAACGTAGCAGGGGCACTTCGAAGCCCCTGTGGCATAACAAGCCACTCCCAAAGCATGCCGCTTGGGGTTCTTACTGCCGTGAGAGGGATATCCTTCTCACGCATTAGGATTTGATAAAATCCATATCTTAGATCGAGAGCACTAAAGATGGTGCTCCCGCACATACCATCAATGATGACATCTTTTCGCGGTATCGGCTCTGCGCCGGTACCGTCGCTGCGTTCAGCTTGTTGGAAGCGTGAACGATTCTCCACCCACCTGTGGACTTTTTCACACAAAAGGTGGGGGTAGAGTGCGGTGAGATAGACTCCCGCACTTGGCCTGATTTACGACGAGCTTCGAAAAACTCGTCGATCGCTTTTACTTGATCACGCGGCAACGGCCATTGCCGCGTAACACAATACTTCGTGCCTGGCACGAGGTCAATTTCATGACGAGTTCCCTAATCCTTAGGGAGATTGCTAGGTACTTCTTCTGGGAATACGTCAGCGTATTCCCGAAGTACCTCATAAAATGGGGATTTCGCTTTAAGTGACTCCCAGCTCTGCGCTTCAAAGCGCTGAACTTTGGTTTGATCATTGGGAACCTCGTTCCCAATGTTTTCCACTTGTAATGTGGATATTCGTGAACGAATATCCACTACATCATCTGTTGCAACGATGATACAGATCTGTTCAATCTGATCATCGTGCAAGTTCTTCATAAACTTCTTCCAGCTTAGCGCTGGAAGAGTCCTCACCTCCAAACCTTCTTTCGGAGGGTGTTCTATCAACAGAGACTGGGTAGCTAATCCGGTCTCCGTTTGCGTCAAGACGTTGATCGTCTCGACGGAACTGTCCATGCAATCAGACGCACTCGTCTGATTGACTGCCACACGGTGATTACTATTCACCGTGTGCGAATACTCATCATCATGGTGGCCACTGCCTACCATGGAATTTTGGCGATCAGATGTGCTCGTCAGATCGGCCGCCTTTTCTGCGACACGGTGGTCTTTATCACCCGTGTGCATGGATAACGCAATGTGGTGGGCACTGGCCACCACGGAGTTGTGCTCACGATTGCACTCGATCGTGAGTTCACTCTCATCAACACGGAATTCATTCGTCGTGTTGGAACCTTCGGTCGCACAGTGGGTGTTTCCCACTGCGGATACTATTTCATTCTCACGGTGGGTATTTCCCACCGTGGATATAACTTCATTCTCACGGTGGTCTTTATCACCCGTGGAATGTTTCTCTCCAACGACTCTTCTGTTGCGTGTGGTAGTCCCTCTGGACTCTCACCAGCGGAGGTACCTTCCGCTGATCGTGTCGGAACAGACCTGGTGGTTCCATCGCTATCCACCAGACTGTCCGACGCTGCGGTTGTATCTTCTGATACAGCCGGATTACACACAGGGTGATCAAATCCTGTGGGTCCGCCGCAGTCGATCGATAGGTTAACCCAGTCGATCGAAGGTTTAAACTTGGACATCCATGGGATTCCAAGTATCATATTGAACTTGTCATCTAAATCGAGGACGATGAATTCATCCTCGAATGACAGTTCATTCAACTCGAAGCGTGTTTTAATCACACGCTTTGGAATAGTCACGGTTGCACCTGTTGCTAACCGGAATGACAACATACTTCGTGGGGTTTCTACCTCCACGAAGCTCAACAGCGTTAGACTCTGAGTTCTAACGAAATTATTTGACGCTCCTGTGTCAAACAAAGCTCGCATGGGGACATCGCTCCCGTGCGGCTTAACCTCCAGGGTGATAAGAGGCTTATCATCACCCTGCACCTTTTGACAGGACATAGTCCCGTCTGGGGCTATTACCCTCACATTCCCTATGTCGGCACGTGGGATAACATTCCCAGTAGGGCGCCCCGCCCCTACTGGTGATTTACGTTTTTTGCACCAACAGGGTGATGTCCCTGTTGGTGTCGCCGTGCAGCGGACCGTTCCGTCCGCTGACTGCGTGGCACCGGACGCGGTGCCATACAGTCATGGGCAAAATGCCCCATTTTCGCGCATCTATTGCAGCGAATATTCTTCTTAAATCTCGGTTGCTTCGTGCTCGAAGCAACCGCAACCGATAGGTCCATAGGCTCAGGACCTCCACCGCCCATGCTCTGGCGCGGGTGGCTATTTCTTGAGCCGATTTTTGAGCTTCGTCTGCCCGACTGCTGCTTGTTGACATGCTGTTGCGGCATGTCAAAAGCGAAGGGCTGTTGAGCCCTTCGGCTGTACCCAGCATGCGATGACGCTGATCGCATGCTGAACTCCTCACGGATGCTCATATCAATGGCATCCTGTAGAGTCTTTGGCGGGTGCCGGTAAAGACTCTGTTTGACGGGACCATCATTGAGTCCCTTCATGAAGCCAGTGACCTGCATAGCAGGGGGCACCGGCTCATACACAATATTTGACAGCAAATACTGCGTCTTCTGAGCGTAAGCTTGAAGGTCAAGCTTACCTTGCCGGAGTTCCATGAGCTCCTGCCGACTACTTAGCTCCATTTCTGGAGCTTCAAAGTTGAGCTATAGCTCAGCTTTTAATTCCTTATAAGTAAGGAACGCAGAGTCATCAGTGGCTCTGCGACTCATCGCCCATGCCCTGGCTCTGCCACCCAGACATGTTGTGGCGAAGTACGCCTGTTGACGTTCGTCAACAATATTTTGCGCAGAGATGGCATCTTCCACCTCTGCGAACCATCTACGAAGGGGCTCGCCCCCTTCACCGATAAAGGGCGGTACTCGCGCCTTTACCACTTCAACGCTATGCGTTGCAGGTGCAGTTGCGGTCCGCGCTGCCTCTGGCGAGGGCCGTCCTGGCTTTTCTAGGTGGTTTCGCCTGAAGCGATTCACCACCTCTATCACTTCCTCCGGGGTCTTACCCAGGAGGAAGGTAATGATGTCGGTCCCCATGGACCGAACCATTTCTACCGGCGCGTCTTTACTACGCGACGAGAAGTGGGGGAAGTGTTTCGTCACCACTTCCAGCGTTCTATCTCGATCGGCAGGCGTCATGTCTCACGACTTTATGCCGAGCGGCTCTTAATCTTCGCTCCGCTAGTTAACTAGCGGAACGGAACTGTGGTCGTTAGGACGGACCACAAAGTGCTACCAGGTGTAACAGGACTGATACTGTTACAGGCTTACACTGTGTTGTGCGAGGAAGCGCGCTATACAAGAGGGGTAAGATTAGTTGATAACAACTAATCCTATAATAAAAGTAAATATTAATATTCATTTATGTTCTAGAACTCAAAATTAAGAGTGTTTATTTAATGGGTGGTTAGCAGCTAATAGTATAGTAATTACCTAACTAATATAATAATATCAAGTATTCAACTAACTGTACTATTAGTTAACCTGCATGATTTGGTATTTATACCGAATCGACTTTTCCTTCGTAGATTATAATAACTTATAATCTCTTTTTTAAATTTCAGACAACGCGTCTGAAATTTAACTGTGATATTCTAACTTGAATATCAATTATGTAATGGCACCCCATTACATGATATCTCCACAGTCAAACACACTTCGGCGGCGAGAAAAGTATCAGTAAAAAGTTTGTATAGCACGGAAGATGATGTCCAAAACAGGGACTTAATCATCGGGATGTATATTGAGAAGTGATTAACTAGCCTGACATGAAATTATGTAACGGATGTTAAAGTTATGGTAAGCTTCCATCTGTGTATGGTACGCATGTCTTATATGTAACAAAAAAGTGTGTACTTAGAACCGAGTACTAATGCACTAAATATGTTACTAATTACATCTGTGTATGTTATGCATGTCTTATATGTAAGAAAAAAGTGTGTACTCAGAACCGAGTACTAATGCACCAAATCTATATATAAAAGAATACCATGTCGTCGATGATCTCGTAATCAAGAGAAGTCGAAGTGTACTATCGATTTCTTTTAATTGGTTACAAATAGCGCTTTTACAGTTAAGTAAAAAAAAACTATTCGACTTTATCATTGGTTAGAAATAGCAGCTTTACATACCGACATTTTGCAGGCGGTGAAATTTCCACATGGTAGGGCGGCTGCGCTCATTACGGCACCACTGGAAGTTGTTAAGACGCGCACAAGGAGCCCGGATTGTTGTCGATGGTGAGCTTATACTATTTGATTTATGTTCCGTGGATTTGCTAAATTTTTTGTTGCGGCAGGAAAACAGGTACACGGGCTGTATGAAGACCTAGCGCAGGTGCATCGACTGCTCAAGACGCTAGGAAGGAATATTTAGAGGCTACAGATGATAGTGGTCGCGACCCAAGGATTGTGACCACATTAGTATAATGTAGAGTATATTCTTTCGCTATTCTAACCCTTGAAATACATGGGGGCAAGTTTTGTAGACGGACAGACCGTTTTTATGCCCTGCCCCGTCGGTAAGAAGGGTACCTACACTTGTATGTTACTAATAAGAACGAAATGCAAATTGTTACCCAAAATAGTCCTACTCAGTTTTAATATAAAACAAAAAAATAGACCGACTATTTTAACACGAGTAAAGGCAAATGGAAAGTGATAAGGAAAAGAAGAAACTTCCGCTTTTGAGATCAATAACATGTGGAAGGTGATTAAAAGTTTTGGAAATACACTTAACAGTAAAGTGGTAGCGACGACAGGTTGCTATTATTGAGGTAGTCTATGGTAGTTTAGTTATATCATTATAGAAGGTCAGTCAGTCTGTTTGTAGTTTGGAAGCAGTGCTCACTTCTCAATTGGTAAAGCCACTGACGAGGCCCCCGGTGGGGGGCCGAAACGCGTCGGCACGAGTTCAATATATATGTCTTTAACACAACCATCCAGTGCCTTTTAACAAAAAGAACTCAAAAATGTGGACTCATTCACACGAAGTGGTGTTCAAGACTAAGGTTAACGAAAGAGAAATATCGAAAGGTATAGGCGCATGTGGCACTGAGCAGAGATTTGGAGCCGATTATTCTCGATCACTTGCTGACGGCGTTGGGATGGGAACCATTAATCTAATTCTCTCGTTATCACGAAATTTGGAAGAGGTAAAGCTCGGGGATACATGTTAAAACATTGGGAGAACACCACGAATTGTACCTTTATATACCTCAATTTCTAGATTTGTAAACCTCAATATAAGTGTGAGGTTCTCAAATTGGAAAAGACGCTTTATGGGATAAAACTGGCAGGACGTCCTTGAAGTCTCATGGGACATTGTTAAACATGAATTTTAAATAAGGCATCATGGACACGTATCTGTATATCAACAGAGCAGGAAGCGACAAAACGATCGTTGATGTACACGTTGACGATATATTGGTAACTGGTATCAGCAGTAAATTGGTTGATAATTTCTGGTTGAGGATTTATTCATAGATAAAAAGACACTGAACATCAAAATTATTAGCCATGTGTCAAAAATCTAGGAATGCGTTGATGTTCGATCAAGAGAAAAGATACACCCTCGACCAAGAGGCCATGATTGACAACCATACTACACTATTTCGGACTGATGGATGTAAATTCATGAAGCTCCGATTGGAGCTGAATAGAAAGACCTGGTGGAAGTGAAGTTTTGAAAAATTCTATAAAATTACAATTCAAACTTTTCAATCTCTAGTTGGAAGACTGCGTTGAATCTCATGGTGAATAATATCGTTTGCGGCTCATAAAGCAACGCAAAGAACTCACGCACCGAAGGAAATAGATTGATTTTGGCAAAACGAATTGCAATATATCTCAGTGGAAGAAAAGTCTGAAATTACGTCTTTTCAACTTAAGTTTTAGAACTCAGACTAATTCTCTACTGAAGTTGTTCGATTTAGCGTCTCCAACTGAGCGGGTTCAAAAGACGGTCGAAAGGCGACATCAGATGGCGAATTTACGATGGATAGTATGATTGTTAACTGGGAAAAGTAAGTGTTTTGCTGTCAACATTGGAGTCCGAACTTTACGCTGCTTCAAAAATCATAGTGGAAATGCTAGGATTTCGTCAATCACAAGAAGAGACTAAGGTTAAAGTGGAATGTCCTATGGTTTTGTTCATGGACAACCAAGCTGCTATCCAGTCAATTCAAGGCATGCAAGTAATCTCAAAAATGAACACGTGGATGTTCAATTCTCAACAAAATTTTATTGCTACAAAGGTTAAAGAACGAGGCATCGAGTGAAGCATGTTTCGAGTCAAGATATGTTGGCTGAAATCGTAACGGAAGCTTTAAATTATCCAAGAATGAATCGCTTCTGGACTGAAGTTAATATTCACTTTAAGAAGGAGTGTTGAAATTGTAGATTTTATTTTTTTGGCAGAAATTCAAATATATTTTGGATAAAAATGAATTTATAGCGCTACCTATTTTGTCGCAGGACTATTTATGTAACAGGAATGATCCTGTTACAGGCTTACCTGTATTTTGCGAGGAAGCGCGCAATACGATTAGGGCAGGATTAGTTCGTAACAACTAATCCTATAATAAAAGTAAATATATTAATATTCACTTATAATCTAGAACGCAAAATTAAGAGTGTTTATTTAATGGGTGGTTTAGAGGCTAATATTATAGTAACTAACTAATTAATATAATAATATCAAGTCTTTAACTAACTGTACTATTAGTTAACCTGCAAGATTCGGTATTTATACCGAATCGACTTTTCCTTCTTAGATTATAATAACTTATAATCTCTTATTTAAATTTCAGACAACGCGTCTGAAATTTAACTGTGATATTCTAACTTGAATATCTATTATGTAATGGCACCCCATTACATCACCCCCCACTTGAGGTGGTTGGCCAATAATAACTCTTATTTTGGCCAATCATGGGTGGCACTTGTTGGTCAGAATTTCTCATTCACCAACTGATTGACCATCGACTCGATGGTCAAGACACACGGCGGCGGCGCTCTAAAGAGCGCTGCTGAAAACCATGAAGAATCTTCTTCCTCCGCCTCAGCACTAGGTGCTGAGGTGTTGAGTGACAACAGTGACGCTGCATTAGCAGCGTCAACTACGCAAAGGTCGGAAGACGTACCGTCTTTGACCACAGATGCTGCTAAGGCGGCATCTGACAAGAAACAGGGAGATGTTGCTAATGCAACATCTCGCACGATGGCAACTTCCGAATGGCGTGTTGCCAAGAGGGCCATGTTCAAGAGTTCTGACTCCGAACAAAGTGATGGCGATACAGATGTCCCCACTAAAGGATCTAGCGAGTCGAAACTCGCTAGGTGCTCATCGCCTAACAGCTATGATGACTCTGGTGTCGCTGTCAGCTATGACAGCGACAATGATTATCACAGGTGGTTGCGGGAACGCAGAGCCCCACCTGGACCAAGTACTTCTCCACGTCGGGGTGATTTAACCCCGGCGCGTGGTGTTGAAGCAGGCGGTGCTCCGCCTGCTAAAAGGGCTCAAACAGAAGCGGCGGCTGCCGCTTCTGAAGCGTATCATCGTACGGAACCACATGTTCCGTACTGAGTGGGGTTTTGGACCCCTGGCTGGGCTATTGCCCCCAACAGTGGCTGTCACCGTAAACGGGACTGCCAGTATGCGTTGTTCGATATCAACGTGCTGGATGACTGCGAAGACATCCAGTCACGTCGATTAGATCGAAGTACAGACGATAGACGTCTGTACTTTATTGACCTCTTTTTCCAGGTT
>JAPDHQ010004001.1:0-12575 GCA_026184515.1 Peronosclerospora sorghi | reverse complement strand
TTGAGACCGTTGATCGTGAAACGAGTGCACGGATTCCATATCCACATCTTTTACCGTCGTCGACCTATCTGGCTTCGACTGCTGACCACGCAACGAGTGTACGGACTCCATATCGACATCCTTGATCGACGCAGCTCTCCCTGATTTGGCTGGTGGATTTTGGCGCCAACGACTCCAGGTGCCCACTTACTGCTCTCTTCAGCTAGAAACTTCTTCATGGCTTGTCAAAAAACATCTGCCACTGTGGCCCTTGATCGTTTTCTGTCTTGATCGTCTGAGGTTCCGTCTTGACAACCGGCAATTTGGAGTTGTCCTTTTGGCAAACTTCCATTCTGGTTATATTGGGCTCCATACTCCCAGCGCTACTTGACTCAATTCCCTGATCGTCACCTTCTGAAGGGGCAGATTCGTAGCACGATGACCCCGAATGTCCCGCTACGTTGATTGACGGACTTGCCTCAATCTTCAACGGGGACTGTGGTGGTGAACTGGGGAAATCTTTATCGTCTGCTTCGCTCACGATGGGTATCAACAGGGAATACAACAGCTGGGTGTCCTCTGCCAGATCTTCGGAGTCCTGATCGAATACTTCCTCGGCATCGTAGGCGCCTGTTATCAGACCAGCCTGCTTGATCAGGCGTATTAGCCTTAGCACAATCGTTAGCTTATCTTTTCCCTTCGTGATTGGCTGGTTGACTGGTCTACTCAGCTTCCCGCTGATCGTGACCCCGAGCAGGCTCATGATCGAGTTCGTCATCAGGTAATCTTCCAGGTGCTCTCGGTAAATCTTTTGGTAAAACGTCTTTACCAGATCGGCTTCCGTTGGCGGCGTACTTGATCGTCTTTCGTCGCTCTCCGACCCAGGCGCTTTGATCAACATCTTCGGTTGGTCGGTCTTGTAATACTTCTCCATCGGATCCCAATCTGGATCATTATATACACGTATTTTTGGCGGATCATAACTTGCGCTATGATCCGCATGGGCTCCCGAAGGAGCTTCGGGAGGTGGTTGAGGCTTCTCCTCCTTTACGTCATCTGGATTCCTCCCCAGGTCCTGATGATCGGCATTTCCTTTCTTCTTCAGGCATGACGACGGCGAGCTGCCTTCCGTCGTCACAACCACCTCCTCCTTTTCCACCTTGATTTTCACCTCTGCTTCAGCTTCCGTTTTCACTTTCACATCCGTGCTATCTTGCGTAAAATCGCGGTGATATCCCGCGTCGACCAAAGATCCGGGCACGCGCACCATTGTGGTGGAGCGGCTGATCGAAGTTTTTGAGACTTGATCAGGCGGTACCACGGCGCCCAGACTGCCGACTAACGAAGGGGGTCCTCCGGATGTCTTCGACTGCTTGTGTTCTTGCTCACCTTGTGTACCCGACGGCTAGGCGTGGGTCGCTCCTCAGGTGGCGGGGACAGCGCACAGCAAATTCTTGGTGCAAGATTGAATTAACTAACTTGTGACGATACAACCGATGCGATCAGGCGTGACCACGTGAGATCAGGTGCTTAAACCACGTCAATTAACCGCGATCAGTCTTGATCAAGTTCGGGCTGATGCTAATAACCGACGATCAGCAATATTCCGTCTTGATCGCAAGTGCGATCAGGTGGCAGTCCGATGCGATCAGGCGCTGAAACGATGTAGATCAGTGGTAATCAGGCTTGATCAGGCTGGTGCTGATGCTAATAGCCGTGGTTCAGTTGTATTCGGTCTTGATCGCAAATGCGATCAGGCGTCTTGATCGCAAGTCACGATCAGGTACTGAAACGAAGCCAATCGGTCGTGATCAGGCGCGATCAGGATTTGGCTGACGTTAATAACCGTCGATCAACGATATTCTGTCTTGATCGCACTTGCGATCAGGTACTGAAAGTCTCGATCAGGGGCTAAAAGCTGCTGCCCAGTCGTAATATACCTTGATCAGATTTGATCAAGCACCGGAAGTTGTTCAAGTAGCTGTTGGCGCGATTGCGATCAGCGATCACGATCACGAATCGCAAAAGTGTCGATCAGGTGTTGATCGGTAGGGGGGTACTTGATGATCAGGCAGCGGAAGTCTTCACTGCCTGATCGCGGAGCCTCTAAGCCGTCAAACAGCTAAGGAACGCCCAAATCAATGCGCCCCTAGACTAGACTATACGAGGAATAGGTATTTATATTAAAATCCACCTAGAGTTCCCGTGGGGCGCTTAAAGCAGCCGAACTCTAGGGGCCAAACGTTAATTTCACGGGGAAGAGGTGAGAGCACTGCTCGGTCACGTTCCCAAAACCAAAAACCTTTCAACGAAGAACCGCAGACACTGCGGGCGGAGTTGCGGGGTGAGTTCTCACACTCTACGCCAACCGGTGGGCCAAAAACGCACTTAGTGCTCCCGCCCGGGACGTAGAGGTTTCAATAAGGTGGGGGCGCAAAGGTGCCTTCCCAAAAAACGATCAGCGCGATCGTACGCAAAAGGAGAACTTTATTAGCAATTAAACCCTTAGATCTACCATGTTCTTACTTTCAACCAATCCGCATCGTCCATTCGGAACGCCTTCCGTCCATCAGTCGACCTGATTTTTCGGCTTGTTCCTTGTTTGTTCGCTGGTGTTCGCCGCGTACCTGTAAGTAATCAGCACATCTTCCGTGCCCCTTCTATATCCTGTCTATGTACACCACGGTGGTACGTACTACTGTATCCACTATCTGCGTCCACTATCAGGCCCCTAATTTAGGTCCTAATATTAGTCATAATATTAGGCCCCCTATGGGCCTAATAAAATGTCCAACATTAGGCCCTATTTTAGCCTAATAAAAAGTCCGCTTTACGACAACCGCCCCTGAGTCTCGTCCCAGCCGTACAGCGGTTGGGGCGAGGGTCGATCATGCCACCGTTAGCCGTATTGCCTTCAACCATTACATGATGGCATCCTTGATCAGGCGATCAACACCCATCACCTTGCCCTTTCTCCCATCGCTTGGTCACAATCGATCAGGTCGTTACCGTTGGGTGGTACACACCGCGATCGGGCGCTATTCTCCTCTAACCGTGACATCGGCGATCAGGCCTCCTTGATCAAGCATCTCCACATTTCCTTCGTGCGAGCTACAACGGACGGCGCCCCAGCAAATGCTGCTGACACTTCTGCCCCTGATCGTGCTGCGGCTGATCAGGTGATCGCCGCGATCGACCAATCGCATATCCTGCGGGAGGCACTTCGTGCACGTGATTATGAAGTCGTCACGCTATCCAACTCGCTCTCTATGAGTGAAGACACCGTCGCGATGCTTTGACAGCAGCTCGCCAGCGCCAGCCGTATCCCCACGGACCATAATGTCGAGATGGAGAAGGTCGCCCTTCGCCAACTTGGGCCACTACGTGACGTCGTCAACTCCGCGCTAAATGATTCCAAGTCCCGATTAACTGCTGCCCAAGCTACCATCGCTGGTCAAGAAAAATCCTTGGAGAACCAGCGCATCAAGATTCGTGATGTGGAGAACAGCCTTGACAAGGAGCGCTACTCGCGAGCAGTATTGGAAGATACAGTCGCCGATCAAGCAGCTGAACTGTCCCAGCTTCGACAGCGCTTGGACGAGCTTCAAGCCGAGCATGATCAGGCCGTCTCCAGGAACAGCCACTTGGTCACGAAAGCGTTGAAACTTAACGCGAAAGCCGAGAGATACCAAGAAAAACGTGATCGCCTCCGGAAGGAGAACAAGTCATACCGATTGCAGTTGGACGACCTTGCTGCCGTTGCGGCCCAGGCACAAGAGATAGCTGATCGTGTCGAGGGGGTATCGCAGCTCAATGCCAAGCTGGGGGGTGAACCTGCCGTCACTCAGTGTCAACTCGATCAAGTCTCCGCTGATCGCGATACATTACGTGATCAGCTGCATAAGGCACAAGTTGAGCTCGAGCGATCGCAAAAAATCCACTCTGGCCTTCAAACTCATTTGGCGGGCCTGTCACTCCAGATGCAGAGCGTCCCAGCTGCCGACATTGCGTTTACAAGTGCCGATAAGGCTACATCGTCTGCCGGCCAAGATGATTCTCCAGACGGCACGATCAGCCGCGTGGCTTCTTCGCCTAAACGCCGCAGCAACATTCAAGATCTTCATCTCCACCCAAGCGTCCACGTAGTCGGCTGATCATTTCTTTTCAATCAATAAACACTCTTGATCATACCACTTCCAGCTGTTGCCTCGTCACTTTTTCATGCTGCATATAAATCGGTCTTCTGTCGGTTCATCTGCTGTTACTCCATCACCTTAATTCACAATATCCATCGCTATAACACCATTTCCAGTCAATCATCACTTCGTCATCCATTGGGAGCTTCGTCGATCATGATTTCCCTGATCAATCAGCTGATCACACATTACTGGGACTCTTCATCCACTTGCATTACATCAAACCGATGTCGGTTGATCAACCTTCTCTCAAAGTCCTTGATCAGGGCATCACAGTTCAAGTCCGCCTCGTCTACCCATGACGGCTCGGTATGACCCTTCCAGTAGACTTGATACTCACGCAACGTCCTTCCATATCTAGTCTTTCGACCAGATCGAACATCAGTGACGCGATCAACTTCAAATTCGTCTGGATCTAGCGTCCTTTCCCAGCTGTCCTCGGGTAGCAAAGCTTCGTCAAAGTCGAACCGCTCTTCAATCCCAGCTGTTAACACTGCGGTAGGGCGATCTGGAAACTCCTTAACCAATTTTAACTTGGATAGGTGCACCACGGGGAACATGCGATAGTCCGTGCCAGCTGTAACCAATCTTGCTGCATGATCACCGATCACCTCATCGACCCTGAAGGGTCCATGCCACATGTGCGCCAGTTTCTTTGCATACCCTTCTTTAACGCGATCAAGGTATAGCCAGACCCTTGATCCAGCCTCGATCTTGTGTGGCGTCACCTGATCGTTTTGCTTTTCAGCTCGATCAGCCATCGCTTGGTGTAATTGAACGTTCACCTGATCACGAGCGAGGCGATAATCTTTCTGCAACTTGTACCTCCATCGTCGAGCATCACGGTACTTGCGTCGAATTCCACCTAATTGCAATGTCGATTCCAGCGATGATCGTGGATCCCACCCATACGCCAAGTAAAAGGGCGTTTCTCCACGAATGCGATCAGGGGTGAATTCAACGCAAAAACCAGTCGCTCTGCGTATGCACTCCAATCCTTCTGGCCGACATCTGACACATACATCTTGATGGCCCTAGTAATCGTCTGCACCGTTATTTCTGCCTTGCCATTTGCCTGCGGACGATACGCCATAGTGGCACTCTGCCGTTGTCCCACGATCTTGTTAAACGCACGAAATACTTCCGACATAAAGCCAGGCTCTCGGTCGTGTCTGATCACATCACTTGCACCAAATCGTCAGAACACGCACTCTTCGTAATTTTCCGCGACTTTCTACGCTGTGCGAGATGATCCAGCTTTCGCGATCACCATACCCGTGAACAGATCAACCCAAATCAGCAGTTCCGTATGCCCATCAGTTGATCGAGGCAGTGACGGTATGTGATCCATGGCAATCACTTGGAACGGGTACGTGGACTCGATATTCCCCGGACATGCCCTTGATCGTAGGCTGGCCCTTCCCCGTTTCGCAATCCACACATTGTCCAACAAATCTTTGCACGCTGCGGAATAGACCCCGCCAACGGAAGTACCGTCTGATCCGTTGATAGGTGCGGCCTATACCCTGGTGTCCTCCTTCCAAACTCACATGATAGTGGTGGAGGACATCTGCGTGCAAGGTCTCGGGTAGTACCAGCTTAATTGACGATCGGCGATCATCTTGATCATCCTGATCATCCCCGGTTTTCCTTTTAGCCGCATTTCCACAGTAAATAAGTAATCCTTGTTCGTCAACATCATAGTTGTCAGCAATTTTCGCACACTCCTTCACCTCGTCTGCGCTCAATTGGATAACGTCACCGTACAGATAACACCGCAAATCGTGGATCCATTTCTCTTCATCCTGTGCCTTTTTCACCCGTTCCATTCTTATTCCGGCTACTGGTACATCGGTCCATGTTGACGGTCGTGGTTGCCGGTGGTTATGGGATCGGGTCGTCACTAGCACTTGCGGGGCGGATTGATCTTCATTCCATGTGATTACTTCGGGTAGACGGTTGAGATCAACCAATCCTTCCAGCTGTTTCTCATCTTCGATCTCAAATCTTGTTCCACCCTGCATAGCCATGGTGGTAATGTGATCTGCACTCCTATTCCACTCTCTCTTGACATGTACCAAATAGTGATCACTCCACTCGCATAGGAGGTTAAATGCACGCTGTTGTAGCACTTGCAATCGCGGAGCTTTGCATTCCATTTCTCCTCGCATTTGCCGGATCACCAAATTAGAGTCCCCCCACACGATCACCCTTCCTTTGGGATATCGTGCCAACAAATCCAGACTTAAAAGCAACCCGTGGTATTCTGCTTCATTCACCGTGATATCCGGTGCATGATCGGCGATCGCGATCATAATCTTCCATTCCGGTAACTTCCACACAATGGCACCAAATGCACCCACACGTCGCTTGACACTTGCCGATCCATCAAAACTGATCACGTAAAGTTCTTCACCTTTTTTAACCGTGGGAGGTGGTACTTCGATCATCTGCCGCGGTTGCTTTTTCGGTGCGATCGCGACCAACGCTTCATCAATTTCGGTGCGAGGGGTGATGCTTGCGGCTAACGCCCCTAGCACCTCCTCTTCTCCATGCACACATTTCTTGATCTCGAGGTCCCACTGTGATAGTATCGCAGCCCATCTACCTAATCGACCGTCCAACCCATTGGATGTTAGTAACCACTTCAATGTAGATAGACGTGATAAAACGGTGATCGTCTTTCCGACCAGCATCGTGAAATAAACATCCAAAATTCGTAAAAGCGCCAGAACTTCCTTTTTGACGGGGATGTAATTCAGCTCACCGCTTTTCAACGTTCGGCTAGCGAATGCGACGGGATGATACACTTGATCGTATTCTTGTACTAGAGCGGCGGATACTGCCCATTTGCTAGCGTAAACCACGATCACCGGCGTCTTGTCCTGGTCAAAGTGTCGCAGGGTTGGAGCTGATGCAATCTTCGCCTTCAGCATGCTGAATGCCACTTTTGCTCTAATTAGTCGATCATCCTCGAGATTTGATTCCGCCTCACTATGTGATCGTTTCTTCAACTCTTGATAATCTATCTCCCTCAATTCGTAAAGCACGGCGGCATAAATTGCGAAATCTTCAATAAATCGACGATAGTAATTTAGGCTTCCCAAGAACGATTGCATAGCACGTAAGGTGCCAGGGAAAGGCAAATTGATCAGATCGTCCAGGTTCTTTGGATTTGTTTCTAACCCGCGGCAAGAGACGTGATGTCCTAAATAGGGCACTTCGCTTCGCCCCCAGTACGATTTAGCCACGCTGATCGACAAATTCCATTGATCGCACTTTTCCAGCAAGTGCCGCACCTTATCGCATAGGGTGTACCAAGTAGGTGCAGGGATTAATATATCATCGATATATGATCGCCGTTGCAGCACAGACGGGACCGGCGTTTGGTTGGGTTCTTCTGCTGTAAATACGTCAGCTGATTCATCTGCACCGTCTTTGACCCTAAGATATCCTTATAGTGCATTGTCGATCAACCGCTGGTAAATTTGCGGAGCATTCTTGAGGCCAAAGGGCATCCTATTCCACTCAAACAATCCAAATGGAGTGACAAACGCCAAAATTTGACGTGCTCGATCGGTCATAGACACGACCCAGAAACCACTCGCCATATACAAAGAGCAAAACCACAACGCTTTATCCAAATCTTCGAGTAGATCGGTGATCAGGGGAATTGGGTACACCATCAAACGCGTGAGTTGATTCACCGCGCGATAATCGATGCATAGACGTATATCGACCCCATTCTTTTTCACGATGATCACTATAGGCGATTCCCAGGGTGACGTTGACGGCTGAATGATCTTAGTTGCTAGCAACCCCTTGATCAGGGACGAAAACTTCTCGCGAAATTGTGGGGCCACTTTCCGGCACTTTTGGGCGATCGGGCGCGCATTACTCACATCGATATCACAAACTACTCCTCGTGCAGCGGGGGGTAGCGCGTTTCCCTTCCCGATCAACAGATGTTTTTTCGCCCAAATTATTTCGCGAAGTTGATCTATCTCCTCCACTGTGTTGACTGTGGGATCTCCGACTAGCAAATCATCTTTGGTTACTTCTTCGGTGCTTGCAGACACTTCGGGTAACGTAGCAAGCTGCTTCTCCAATTCTTCCACATACAAATCTCCACCTTCTTGATAACAAACCTGATCATCAATAGGTGTCACGTCGAATTCGCTGGGGCTAACTGAGACAGGGTGATTACACGCATCTTGAGTAGGTGTATCGCTTGAAACAGGCTGTTCAACTCCTTGATTGAGGGTCGGACCTTTCACTTCCGGCCCCTGATAGCACCGCTCTGGCACCCCTTGCACCTTTTGCGCCCCTTCGGTTACCAACGCTACAGATGCGACGATCGTGTCTGTGGGACGTACTAAGATACTTCGAGGAGTTGGATACACCTTCTTCTCGACTAATGGACCCTGATCAACACTTTCTTGATCGTCAGATACCAGATCGGTGGAGGCTTGATATGCCAGATTTTGCCACTCTCTGTAACGGTTGGACCCGATAGAAACAAACCGGGACGGCGGGACACATCATCTTTGTTCATCCAAATACCTAAAATAGTCTCTTCTTGAACAATGATGGGGTGATCGACGATGTTTGTAACACGCAAATACCTCAAATTGCCCGCGCCCCTAGTGATAGTGGGGACCCAATCTCTTCCACGAGTAATCCACAACTTGCGAGATCGCTGATCGTAAATTCGTACTTCGACTGATAGACCTACTGGGATCTGTTCATACTGATCGAACTTCATATAATTACCGCTCGACCCATACAACTGTCGACGTCCCTCCAGTGGGATGATCACTTCGTCAGGTAAACTTAGTGCGCCATGAGCGATATCTAATCGAACACCAGCTGGTATCATGAAATCCATACCCAATATGGCATCTTGACCAACAAGTTTGCCCACCCATGCCTGGAAATAATAAACCAATGAGCCCGCTAGTGTGATCTTTTTTTTGCATGTCCTTCTGTTTGGTTTGTTGCACTTTCTCCAATGCCGACACATTCTTGTGTTTGACTCGTGTCAATCCATCAACCCACCTTACGAGCAAAGGTTGAGTCGATGATCGACACTTCGGCACCAGAATCAAATAATATCATAGCTCGCTCGTTATTGATTTTTCCACTCGCCTTGGCTTGCTTGAACCATTTCTTTGGCGAGTGATATTTCCAATACCCACGTGATTCGCCTGGAAGTAATTCGACTTCCATGATCACCGGTGATCGAGAAAACTCATCAATATGGAAATTAGCCAAACGTGGTAAATCAAGCTGATCGCGTTTTTCCTTATCTCGTGTTGCTACTCGATCAGCCATCTTCTTATCCACAAATGCAAAAATACACAAACTAGAACGCTCGTCTCGTACCAGATTCCAACCTGGCGAGCGTCCTAGTTTAACAAATCTTCGGATTCCTTGGGCAACAGTCCTGCATGCTTGGTAGGGTTATACCACTGGCGGATGCGGTTGTAAAATTCTTCCATAGGGCACTTCCCCGCATCGTGAATCTCGCCGCATGCTCGGCAGACGTACAGGCATTGATCGGTGGGGTGTCCTTTCTTGCCACACTTCAGGCAAGTCAGGCGCTTCCAGCAACGTAAGTTGTCGTGTCTGATCGATCCACAATGACTGCACTTCTTTATCGCCCCTTGATCGACTGCGTTGGAGTCGCTTCGTTTGCCTGATCGTGACTCGCCAGGCTGATCGTGCGCCCCTGGTTGATCGCGCATAGTAGCAATCATATAGCGGCGCTGATCGCCATCACTTCCACTATCATCAGCACTTGATTCTTAGCTCCCATACGTTACCTTGATCGCACGTACGCCCCTAGGCTTTCGCGTCACGGCCGGTGCTGAATCGTCGCCGGATTTTGGTAGGAATCTGCTGGTGCCTACTGCTGCTGTTGGCTGATACCACTTGTTGCGTGCGTATGACCGCAACGTTTCTTCCAAGTCCGAAGCACGATCCAAGCGTAGGAGAGCCAGCTGATCGGCGAGTTCGCGATTGGCCAGAGTGTCCAGAAAATGTTGAACATGTTCGCGCAGATTTTCGGGCGGTCCATCTCTGATCGGTAACTTAGCTCGCAGTCCCGCCACATTCAGTCGGTGCAAATATTCGATTGTACTTTCGTCTGATCGCTGCTTCATATAATAATACTGGCGGGATACCGATTGACCAGTTCCACAGTATTGTACTTCGAATTCATCCACGAGACTTTTCCAACTTGATCGGGTGGTTCCACTCAACTGTCGATGCCAGTTGCGCGCTGGTCCCTTCAGTAAATCGCCCAGGATTAGACACTTTTCAGGTTCAGAAGCTTGATCGCGCATAAATGCTGACTTGAGACGACTGATCCAGTTCCTCGCTTGATCTTCATCCCCTTCTTTTCCCGAAAATTCTTTCAAATCGCTGATCGCAGACATCCGAATTATGGCAATTGGCTGCTGATCAGGTGTCGCAGTATACGCGGATGCCACTGTGGCTCGCCGTGGCAGTGTGATCGGTTCATCAGGGTCGACGTAGTCAATTGAGACCGTTGATCGTGAAACGAGTGCACGGATTCCATATCCACATCTTTTACCGTCGTCGACCTATCTGGCTTCGACTGCTGACCACGCAACGAGTGTACGGACTCCATATCGACATCCTTGATCGACGCAGCTCTCCCTGATTTGGCTGGTGGATTTTGGCGCCAACGACTCCAGGTGCCCACTTACTGCTCTCTTCAGCTAGAAACTTCTTCATGGCTTGTCAAAAAACATCTGCCACTGTGGCCCTTGATCGTTTTCTGTCTTGATCGTCTGAGGTTCCGTCTTGACAACCGGCAATTTGGAGTTGTCCTTTTGGCAAACTTCCATTCTGGTTATATTGGGCTCCATACTCCCAGCGCTACTTGACTCAATTCCCTGATCGTCACCTTCTGAAGGGGCAGATTCGTAGCACGATGACCCCGAATGTCCCGCTACGTTGATTGACGGACTTGCCTCAATCTTCAACGGGGACTGTGGTGGTGAACTGGGGAAATCTTTATCGTCTGCTTCGCTCACGATGGGTATCAACAGGGAATACAACAGCTGGGTGTCCTCTGCCAGATCTTCGGAGTCCTGATCGAATACTTCCTCGGCATCGTAGGCGCCTGTTATCAGACCAGCCTGCTTGATCAGGCGTATTAGCCTTAGCACAATCGTTAGCTTATCTTTTCCCTTCGTGATTGGCTGGTTGACTGGTCTACTCAGCTTCCCGCTGATCGTGACCCCGAGCAGGCTCATGATCGAGTTCGTCATCAGGTAATCTTCCAGGTGCTCTCGGTAAATCTTTTGGTAAAACGTCTTTACCAGATCGGCTTCCGTTGGCGGCGTACTTGATCGTCTTTCGTCGCTCTCCGACCCAGGCGCTTTGATCAACATCTTCGGTTGGTCGGTCTTGTAATACTTCTCCATCGGATCCCAATCTGGATCATTATATACACGTATTTTTGGCGGATCATAACTTGCGCTATGATCCGCATGGGCTCCCGAAGGAGCTTCGGGAGGTGGTTGAGGCTTCTCCTCCTTTACGTCATCTGGATTCCTCCCCAGGTCCTGATGATCGGCATTTCCTTTCTTCTTCAGGCATGACGACGGCGAGCTGCCTTCCGTCGTCACAACCACCTCCTCCTTTTCCACCTTGATTTTCACCTCTGCTTCAGCTTCCGTTTTCACTTTCACATCCGTGCTATCTTGCGTAAAATCGCGGTGATATCCCGCGTCGACCAAAGATCCGGGCACGCGCACCATTGTGGTGGAGCGGCTGATCGAAGTTTTTGAGACTTGATCAGGCGGTACCACGGCGCCCAGACTGCCGACTAACGAAGGGGGTCCTCCGGATGTCTTCGACTGCTTGTGTTCTTGCTCACCTTGTGTACCCGACGGCTAGGCGTGGGTCGCTCCTCAGGTGGCGGGGACAGCGCACAGCAAATTCTTGGTGCAAGATTGAATTAACTAACTTGTGACGATACAACCGATGCGATCAGGCGTGACCACGTGAGATCAGGTGCTTAAACCACGTCAATTAACCGCGATCAGTCTTGATCAAGTTCGGGCTGATGCTAATAACCGACGATCAGCAATATTCCGTCTTGATCGCAAGTGCGATCAGGTGGCAGTCCGATGCGATCAGGCGCTGAAACGATGTAGATCAGTGGTAATCAGGCTTGATCAGGCTGGTGCTGATGCTAATAGCCGTGGTTCAGTTGTATTCGGTCTTGATCGCAAATGCGATCAGGCGTCTTGATCGCAAGTCACGATCAGGTACTGAAACGAAGCCAATCGGTCGTGATCAGGCGCGATCAGGATTTGGCTGACGTTAATAACCGTCGATCAACGATATTCTGTCTTGATCGCA
>JAPDHQ010003998.1:0-12330 GCA_026184515.1 Peronosclerospora sorghi | reverse complement strand
TACGCGACTGTTGTAACGTCCGCAGGGTCTGTTCGACTTCGCCCGCATCCTTAAGACGCAGTAGAGTAAGCTGGTCCGCCAGTTCTTGATCGTCAAGGGTACTAATATAGTGACCCACATGTTCTAAGGCGGCACCGTTCGGCGGGTTATTCTCTTTGATTGTTATGCCGGCGCAAAGTGCAGCCACGTTCAACCGATGCAAATACTCGATCGGTGTTTCGTCGGCCCGCTTCTGAATATGGTGGTACTTACGGGCGCTTGAAAATCCGGAGTTACAATATTGACCTTCAAATTCCGCACATAACAGGTCCCAGTCAGACCGGACATCCTGACCTAACTGTTGGATCCAGTTGGCAGCCGGTCCTTTCAACAAGTCCCGGAAGATCTGACACTTTTCACTTTTCGGGGTCTGGTCTCGCAGGAACGCAGACTTGACCCGACCGAACCAAGACCGGGCCTGGTCTTCATCAGTATCCTTTCCAGTGAAGTCCTTGAGGTCGGTCGTCGCGGCCATACGGATGCGCGGAATCGCAGCAGATCCAAAGTCGTAAGCAATAGTGGATGCTAGGTTAGCCTTGCGTGGCTTGCCAGCGCCCGTACCGTCTGACCCACAGTGGTCGTCAAGACCGCCGACCGACTCCATGTCACAGTCACTTGTCTTTCTTGGTCTACGCGGTCTGGCCGGTTTCGGCTTGCGCTTCCCTTTGCCGACTTGATTACCACTTCGAGTGGGCTTGTCCACAGATGTTACCGATTCCATATCCACATCTCGGCAAACATTGGCACTTTGCTGGGTAGACCGGTCTTGGGCATGTGGCCGCAGAGGTGGTCTAACCCGGTCTTCCATGAAACGCTCCATCATCGTCTCAAACATGGTTTGGACGTTAGCTGGAGTCATGGGCAACGTGTTGATACCCTCCTTTTGCGGAACTGAGACCTGTGGGGGTCGCTGGAGCCCCGACTGGCACGCAGCCCTTTGCTGCCGCATGTCCCTTTTTTGTTCAGGCTGGGCATGGTCCACCCCCACGGTCATCCGCTCGACACCGGTCTCCAACTCTGATGAGCTGTTAGAGGCCGGTGGAGACTGATAAACCGATTCGTCATCAGAACCAATGTCGACAAGCGCTGTGGAGGCTTCAGCGACCTTCACTGCTGCGGTGGGAGTTGGGCGGCGAACCGCCCCCACCAGTGGGGCCAAATGGTCGTGGAAGGTCGACATCGACGATTTCAGCCTCCAAATCTCAAATTAAAATAGTTTTTGGACATCAGCGGGGTTCTGCATTTTAATGCCAACCTCCGCCAACATCGCCACCAAGTTTTTTTTACCAACAGTAATGGGCGATCACTCTGGACCGGCTCGGTAGTGAAACCGAGAATACTCTCGGGGATCTGGAGGTTCAACACCCGAAAGACCACGTCAAAACGAACAAATCGTTTCAGCTCAAAAATGTAGTACATCCTGTTTTGGTCTTCTTCAGTGATGCCTCCATCTCCGACCTGCGACTTTTCTTCGAGGTCGTCTTCGTCGGCCGGCATTCCCAACCCTTTCTTGGGAATCTTGGTAGCTTGGGGACCTTGGGGAGGTTGGTCTGATCGTTCTGATCAGCTTCCAAGTATTTTTCGTCTTTTGATTTCCCATCAACTTTTTTATGCATATACATAGGATCAGGACCAATGTCCTGATCCTTTCCGGGACTATAGCATGACTTGCTATAGTCCCGATCGGCTCCGGTGGGAGCCTTTTGGGGAGGAAAAAAATATGAATCCCGATCTGGTCCTCCACCAGGCCAGACCGGACATCGCCATCTTTATCGAGAACGAAGACGTAAGGTGATAGCCTTTCCTTACGCCCTCTCCAGAACGATTCCAAATTCAAATCTTTAAATTCAATCTTTGATGACACCTCGCGGTGATATCCAAGATCACCAAGTGATTCGGGCACGCGCACCATTGTGGTGGAGTCAAGTTCGAAATCGAATACATTTGTATCGACAACCTGACCACCACCATCGTGCCCAGCCTTCCAACTTACGGGGGGGGGGGTACCCCGCGGACCTCCACTCCAAATCTTATCCGATCGTCCGCTGCTGGCAGACGACCGGTCATCATCCAAAGACACTTGGTCCGATTCACTTAAGACTATCTCACCTTGTGTACCCATTGGAGTGGGCTAGTTACACACTCGGTGGATCGGGATCGCAGATTGATCTGATTCTGTCTTGAATATCGGAGACCGTGCTGGCTAGGTGTACCTAGGGCGGAACTCTTCACCCCAGGTACGTACAGACCAGAAACACTTCCAAAAGATAAATTCCAATAGGTCGATCGTCCAAACGATCTAGACCTGACCAATACGAAATAATAGAGGGTAGACCAATCAACCGGTCTAGCCCCTGACCAATATGAGAGAAGACCAAAACCGGTCTAAACTCCAACCAATGTTACAATGAGCCAATATGTCCACGTGAAGACCCAATATGCCCGTGAACTCCACAAACGATATCTCCACGTAAAGACCAATCCAGTGAATAGCACGTTCCAAACGTACTTGACTTAAAGTGTCGAGATCGCCAAATCGTACTCCCGTCGAGGGACTTCCGGTGGCCAAAGTGCGCGTGCGGCGCGTCCAGACCGGGTATAATAGGCGAGAGGGGATAATTCAACTCTCTACCCCCCAACACTCCGCGGCGAGCGGAGGCGACTAGTGTACGTGAAAAGAAGAACGGCGACCCCTTGCTGCGGTGTAGACCAAGACCAGAAGAGATTTTTGCCACTTATTCCTATACCAAAAGACTTTTACTTGGAAAATCCGCAACTAACCAATAATACTACCTCCCTATGGTCCCTAATGTACCCACACAAAATTATGTAAAATACCCAATGTCAGGTGACTCACCCAAGACCAGCGTTCTTGATACTCCTTGAATTTGATAGGCTAAAAAGCCCCCCTTGTTTGGACCAATCGGAAACTCGACCAACTGCCTTGACCAAAAGTGACCAAATTTGTGGTACACTTCACCACAGCCGTTCCTGAGTCCGACCGTGTAGCACAACGATAACGGTCTGACTCACCCATCACTCGACCAACTGGACCTTGGTCACTTACACTTCTTCACCATGGACCAAACATCTTCTCCAACTGCGCCAGGTACTTCCTTCACTGCACTCGATCCTCGTATGCTTCTTCTTGACGCTTGTTCTTGTAGAAACTCTATGTGCCGAGTCGCTCCACATTGCTTCGCCTGTCCGGTCGTCTCGGTCTGACAGCCCACGTAACTCTCATGCACTTCAAACATCGGAAGGGTGTCAGACTGAAGCCGACACGCGGATGCAGGATTTGCTCGCAGAAAACATGCGTCTCAGGACCCAGGTGTCCCACCAGTAAACACGAGGTGCGCATCTTTGGTCTTCGTCTTGTACTTGTCTTGACCCTCGTTTGCCTTCAGCTCTCATCCCTCCCAGCGTCGTCAGGGCAATAAGTTCCTTAGTTGACGCCGATAGGCAGTCCAACGATCATGTTGGCCAGCTCCGACACATTTTGGAGGAGTTGATAAGCGCGCGCCATGAGCTGTCCCGTCTGGAGGCTCATCAGTCTCATCTCCGGGATCAACTTGCAATTGTTCGTCGGCAGCAGCTGGACGGACAGTTTGACGCGACTTCACTGCGCATGCAAGGCGACGACCTCGCGCGACGCATTGCCGAGTTGCAAATTGCGATTCTAGACCAGACCGGGAAGGTCCGGTACTGTCAAGACAGGTCCGACGCTTGGACGCAAGAGTCGGGTCGTCGTCAGGTGGCACTAGACCAGTGCCGCCAGCGCTTGATGAACTTGCTACCTCCGTGTTCGACTGCTTCCTCCAGCGTAGATTGGTCCGCATCGGCAACCTTAGTCGCCTCGTGGCAAGACCAAGACCGCTTGAAGCAGGACCAAGACCGGCTTCGTTCATTGGATGATATTCAGCAGTCTGAAATTACACCAAAGTCAAAGAAGCGCGCGGACGCGCCGAGTAGCTCGAGGGCGCGGGGCACTGCGCGCGGACCCGGAATCGGGGGGAAGCGTGCAGTGTCCCATAATCGTGCCAAGACACAGGCGCTTCTCATGGACTTGGACTCGGACATGGACGACATCTACAACCCCTCGGAAAGTCGAGCGCCCTCGCGCCGTACTGCAAGTCGCATCCAGCACACAGGGGTCTCGTCTGAGGAGGACTCCAGCGAAGGGTCCGGCGATTCCGAGTTCATGATCCCCATCCAGTCCAAATCACGAACGAATTTGCGTGACAGTTTCGTCCAAGTGTCGTCGACAGTGGGGTCAGAGCAGAAGACCGGTCTGCCAAGTGACGCTGCACCAGTATCGACATCCGCGACGCCGGCGCCTTCGGTTCTCCCCGGGACATCCGGGATTCACAAGTACGCCTTATTGAAGAACATGGCGGTTGATACCAGCTCCCTTCCGCCGCGGACGTTTGAAGTCACTTGGCCGTGGTCGTCGGGGCAAATCGGCTGTTTGCGACGGTCTACCCTGACCAAGCAGCTTCTGTCCCGGTCTTTCTCTCGCCCGGACTCCTGGCTTTTTCCACCGGCCAAGCAAACCCCTGCCGCGTCTGCCTGGAGGGCGGACTTGATTACGTCGGCGCAGATCTCCCGCCTATACGGCGATGCACCATGGAAAATCTTCGAACACTCCAAGATAGGACTTGTGTTCCACTTGACTCCATGGATCGGCACTTTGCTAGGCTGGGTGAAGAATTTCAACAGGATCCACGGCCAAGCAATCTGGGAAGCATCCCACTACTTGGTGCTTCCTCCCGACCGGGTGCGACAAGATCCGGGCATGGAGACGTTCCAGAGCAAGCGCAAGCGACGTCGAACTCGAGCGGGCGAGTCTTGGCAATCCCTGTGCCAGTACATTTTGTACGGGATGCAAGCTCGCGAGTGTGACGTCGACGTGTTCTTGTACCCGGTGTTCCTCCACATGCCAAAGCGTTGCGTTGAGAAGATCAGACTGCTGGCCGACGACGGCACATGGTACCCCGGTCTTGATTGCGCTGAGCCGGTCGCGGACCTCAAGGATGCTTTGGTCCAGCTTGACCGGAAGGACCCCTGGCGTAACCAGTTTCAGGATCAAGTGGAACATAATCCGTCAATGGTCATCGGCCGTCTGTGGGGCGATAGCAAGTGAAGTCGTAGGTAGTCGACCAGATAACTCGTAATACATATCATCATTTCTTTTCATATGTCCGATCGTCAAATCACTTGAACTAATTTTACCACTCTCTCCATAGTTGCACCGAACACGTTATCGTAAACAGTTCCACTACCATCACGAAAAATAGTCATCACATTCATCATTCCGCTATTCCAATCCGTCACAGTTCATCACAATTTCACATCAACTCCGGACCTTCCACATCTTCACACCGGTCTAACCGATCGATGCTACTGCGTGTCTTGGTCTTGGTCTTCATGGGTCTGCATCACTGCGAAGCGATTACGACTGACTCGTTCTCGTTCGAACTCTCGTAGAAGAGCCCCACAATTCAAGTCGAGCTCGTCGACCCAAGTTGATTCATCATGGTCCTTCCATCGGACCAGGTACTCTCGGTGAGTCCGACCGAACCTGGTCTTCTTGGTCGACCAAACATCTAAGACCTTCTCCACTTCAAACTCGTCTTCCTCTAATGGTCGTTCCCAACTGTCCTCCGGCAGTAACGC
Source organism: Peronosclerospora sorghi (assembly GCA_026184515.1). Taxonomy (NCBI): domain Eukaryota; phylum Oomycota; class Peronosporomycetes; order Peronosporales; family Peronosporaceae; genus Peronosclerospora; species Peronosclerospora sorghi. The sequence goes on along the minus strand of JAPDHQ010003998.1, from coordinate 6,615 downwards.
TTCATCGAAATCAAATCTTTTTTCTTCGTCTACCAGACAGGGAGTTTTGGGTCGATCAGGAAATTCTCGGACCAGCTTCAACTTGGACACATGCACGATCGGGAAGACCTTGTAATCTGTACCAGTTGTTACTAGACGGGCAGCGTGCTTACCGATCAGCTCGGCAACACGGAAAGGGCCGTGCCACATGTGAGCCAGCTTCTTCGCATAGCCCTCTTTCACTCGGTCTAGGTATAGCCATACCCTCGCCCCTGGTTCTATACCGTGGGGTCGGACCTGGTCATTGGTCCGGTCTGCCCGGTCTTGTGTAGTTTGACGTAACTTTTCGTTGACGACTTCTTTTGCATGCTGGTAGTGTTTCTGGACCTGCATGCGCCAGCGTCGAGCATCGTGATCGCGTGTCCGGGTGCAACCGATAGGTATAGCAGCTTCCAGTGTCGACCGAGGGTCCCATCCATATGTCAGATAAAAAGGCGTTTCTCCTCGGACCCGATCGGTCGACGAGTTGAGTGCAAACACCAGCCTTTCTGCATACTCGTCCCAGTCCCGCTGGTCTGGGTCAGCAACGTACATCTTGATCGCCCTCGTTATGGTCTGCACCATGCGTTCCGCCGATCCATTTGCTTGCGGACGATATGCCATCGTCGCACTCTGTTTCTGGCCCAGCATGTTATTGAACGACCGGAACACCTCGGCCATAAAACCGGGTTCCCGATCGTGCCTGATGACCTCGCTGGCGCCGAATCTTCGGAACACACATTCTTCGTAGCTCTGGGCGATTTGCTCCGCAGACCGAGATGCACTTGCCTTCGCAATAACTAGACCAGTGAACAGGTATACCCAGATCAGCAGCTCAGTGTTGCCGCGCGTCGATCTAGGTAGTGACGGTATGTGGTCCATCGCTATGACCTGGAAAGGGTAGGTAGCTTCGATATTTCCGGGCGATCGCCCCTTGATTACCGGTCTACCCTTTCCGGTCTCGCAATCCGTGCAACAGCCCACATATTTCTGCACACTGCGGAAAAGACCTCTCCAGTGGAAGTGGGACCTGATCTTGTGATAGGTCCTGCCTATACCCTGATGTCCCCCTTCTAGACTCACGTGATAGTGATGAAGGACATCCGGCTGTAGCAATTCGGGGATCACTAATTTTGCCAATCGGTCCCGGTCTGTCGAGTGCCGTAGAGGTTTCAATATGGTGGGGGCGCAAAGGTGCCTTCCCAAAAAAACGATCAGCGCGATCGTACGCAAAAGGAGAACTATATTGCTGCACTTGGGCTTTCAGTTTCTCGAGTTCATTTGCAGGCTCCTCCAAGGGAAAGAATTCGTGCAAGAGCGCGGATGTTTTCCGACTGGCGACACCGTGACCTGATGCTGATCCAATGGAAGCCTTGACACTTCTTTCCTGCCACTTGTGCTCGTCTCGCTGGGTTTTCTCCGCACCTGAGTCCAGTTGATGCTGCTTCTCGTCCATACCATCGTTATTGTCATGGATTCCAAGAAGTAAGTAGAGCGAGTCTACTAGTCGTCGCTTCTCTTCTGTCGACAAGAACGGTAAAGTCTTGAACCGCGGGTCGAGAAGACACGAAAGGTAGGGAGATGACGGAGCTTGGCCGGACAAGCAGAGATTAATGTTAAGGTGCGTGACAATAGTATGCCGTACGGTCGCTACGAGAGGATCTGTCACCCACGTGGCAGCATCATCTAAATGCTTTTTCAGGGAGTGCAACAACGGATACACTATCGACAAGCCCGGATAGGCGAGTGGCGAGACATGAACCACGCCTTCGATGCGCTCAAGAAGTCGAGCCAGTTGCTTCAGTCTTGCCCATTCCTCTGTCGACAACTCGCAGCATACAAATCGAAGTTGCATGGGTCTTCGAGCCGGGTTCGTATCGCTTTCTAATCCCATTTTGTGCCAGATATGAAGAGACAGCTGTACCACACCATGTAGAGAGCTGAATTAAATGTCCTCGCTTTCTGAAAGTCAGCAACTGTTGCACTTACTTTCGTAACAGGATACACTACAGGAACAGGTGCGTGTCCAGTCTCACAGTGTGAATACGTTATCCAATAACGGTTCTGCTTACGGCACTGCCTTGGTCGGCATCGCGGCAGTAATACAATAATCCATTATCATCCACTTCGTAGCTATTCGCGATCTTGATGCACTCTTTCGCTTGATCGTTCGTCAACTTGGACAGTTAACCACGCAGGTAGGTCTTCAGGTTCATAATCCATTCTTCTTCGTCCTGCGCCTTGAGGATCCGTTCCATCCTTAACTGTTGCACTGCATATTCGTTCAAACTTTCCTTCGGGAACGGTAGGCGAGACTTCTGAGCTTTCGATCTAGTCGCGACCATCACATGCAACTGGACTGGGGCGTTCTTGTGTCCGATCACCTCTGGGAGCCTGTTTATATTCACCAATTCATCCAGAACGGCCTTCTCGGTGATCTTAGCCCCGGTCTGGTCTTGCATGGCCTTGGTCGCGAGGTAGGCGGCGCTTCTGTTCCAGTCCCGTTTCACATGCAATAGATCGTGGTTGGGGTGGTCCTTCAATGCCTTCATTACTCGATAATTTATCGTCCTTAGTCGTGGAGCCTTGCAGTCGATCTCTCCGGTGATCTGCCTGATCACTATGTTGGAGTCACCACATATGATGACTCGCCTCTTCTCTTGCGACGACAGCAGGTCCAGACATAGAAGTAGACCTCGGTACTCCGCCTCGTTAACAGTAATATCCGGCGTGAAATCGGCAGCGGCTGCAACTATAGACCATTGTGTCAACTTCCACAATATGGCACTATAGGCGCCGACCTTCTTCTTCACGCTTGCCGATCCGTCAAAACTTAAGACCAAGAGCTCTTCATCATGGTCGACGGTCGGTGGCGGTCTCGAAACTGACTGCCGAGGTTGCTTCCTCGGGGAAATCGCTATCAATGCCTCGTCCACTTCAGACCGAGGGGTGATACTGGCAGCTAATGTGCCCAATATCTCTTCCTCGCCCCGGGTGCACTTAACGACCTCGAGGGTCCACTGCGACAAGACCGCCGACCATCTGCCTAGACGTCCGTCCATCCCATTGGATGATAATAGCCAGAACAAAGTAGACCGTCTTGACAGGACCTTTATAGGTCGGCCGACCAGCAGGTTGTAACACACATCCAGAATTCGTAGCAACGCCAGTACTTCTTTCTCGACAATTCCATAGTTCACTTCATTTGGTTTCAGCGTCCGGCTCGTAAACGTGACTGGATGATACACAACATCGTGATCTTGCACTAAAGTGGCCGAGATAGCCCACTTACTGGCATATACGATAATCGTCGGCACTTTTTCGGGGTCGAAATGCTTGAGAATCGGTGCCGTCGCCATCTTAACCTTCAACATACCAAAAGAAAACTTTGCACGCTTCATATGGTCTTCGGCCTCCACTTGCGGACAATCTGCAGCAAGACCAGAGTCGGCGCCACCATGTAAAGTTTCCCGGTCTTCTTCACGCAACATATGATAGTCAACTTCCCGGAGCTCGTACAGCACAGCCGCGTAGATAGCAAAGTCTTCAATGAATCGGCTATAATAATTCAAGCTCCCCAGGAAGGACTGCATTGCCTTCAGCGATCTGGGGAACGGGAGGTTACTCAGCGAATCCAGGTCCTTGGGATTAGCCCCTAGACCATTGTTCGAGACCATATGGCCTAAATAGGCGACCTTGGACATACCCCAAAAACTTTTCACGGCACTGATAGATAGGTTCCAGCGGTCGCATGTCTCCAACAATCGTTCAACCTTCTCGCACAGATCGTTTCATGACGAGGCAGGTATCAGAATGTCGTCGATGTACGACCGCCTCCCTAGAACGGACGGTCTTCTTTTCCGATCGGGTTCACCCTCTCTAAACACATCACAATTTTCAACAGGGTCCCGATCGGTCTTGATCTTGAAGTGTCCGTACAATGCGTTGTCTATCAGACTTTGATAGATCTGGGGTGCGTTCTTCAGACCGAACGGCAAACGATTCCACTCGAAAAGACCAAACGGCGTCAGAAATGCGGAAATCTCACGGGCTCGATCAGTCATCGTGACCACCCAAAATCCACTTGCCATATCTAGCGAACAATACCACAAGGTCTTGTCGAGGTCTTCCAACAGATCATTAATCAGCGGCATCGGGTACACCATGAGTTTAGTCAACCGGTTTACCAGCCGATAGTCGATGCACAGTCTAATGTCAACGCCGTTCTTCTTGATAACAATTACGATCGACGAGGCCCATGGCGAGGTCGACGGTCTAATAATCTTGGTGCTCAACAGTCCTTTAATGCGATCAGAAAGCTTTTCACGGTACTGAGGCGCCACGCGTAGACATCGCTGGGCAATCGGCTTGGCATCTCCCACGTCAATATCGCAAATCGCACCACGGGCTGCAGGTGGTAAGGCGTTGCCCTCTCCGATCAGCAGATGTCTTTTCTTCCATATGATATTCTTCAACTGCTCGATCTGGTCTGGACTGTTAAGGTCTTGATCACCCACTTGTAAATCATCCATTGTAACTTCGGGCGAGTCGGCAGACACTTCAGGGAGGACTGCCATTTGGCTTTCCAGCTCCTGAATATACTGTTCCCCGACTTCATGTATACAGAATTGTTCATCTTCTGGGGCGATATCACCTAGACCATCTGGACCGGCTGAACGCCCCTGGTCTTGATTGACGGGCTGTCCTTCACTGACATCGGTCTTATTAGGAATACCGTCATGGTCCGACCTAGCAATTTCATGTTCCCCTTCTTCCGTTTCTTCCTCCGCTGTCGCCTGGTCTTGTGCTAACACCACGTTGACTAACCTTGGCTCGTCTACTTGATGGTCCACCGTTCCTGGTGACTGCGGCGCCTTTATTCGGACCAACATCTTTTTCGGGGTGACATAACTTGGTCTTTCCACTAAAGGTGAGGTATCCTCTTCCACCGACCCATCATCGATGATAAGATCGGTGGTCGATTGGTACGCCAGGTTTCGCCACTCGACATACCGCCTCGACCCAATCGAGACGAACCCCATCTTCCTTGGTACCTTTCCTTCTGCTAACCACATACCAACAATAGTGTTATTGTCCAGTGTCAGCGGCTTGTCACCGATATTGGTAACACGGACAAAATCACGTCGACCAGCACTTTTTACGAAGGTCAGGACCCACCGATCGCCCCTGGTCAACCATTACTTCCTCGAACGAAAACCTTTCTCGACCGGGGTATCGGCAGACCGACCGACTGGGATAGTGAGTTCTTGATCCCACCGGACCAGATCGGTATACGAACCATACAGAGGTCTTCGACCAGCCAACTGGACTTGGACCTCGTCCGGGAGTGTAAGCACTCCATGTGACAGGTCTAGGCGAATACCAGATGGAACCATGAAATCCATACCTAGTAAAGCGTCCTGACCAGCCAACCTGCCAACCCAAGCGCTGAAAAAGTAGACCAGCGATCCCGACAAAGTAATTTTCACACGCGTTCTTCCTTCGGTCATATAAGAGTTTTCACCGATCCCGACGCATTATTGTCTCTGGGTATCGTCTATACGACATCCGACCTTACGAGAAAAAGCGGAGTCAATTATCAAGACTTCAGCTCCAGAGTCGAACAACATCGTCGCTTTCTGGTTATTAATCTTTCCACAGGCTTTCTCCTGCTTGAACCATTTATCAGGCGCGTGATACTTCCAGTATCCGCGGGATTCTCCAGGCAGCAAGTCCAACTGCATAACCACCTTAGTCCGGGAGTACTCATCGGTCTTCAGACTGTAGACCGGATGGTCTCGGTCGACGCAATTTGGAATAGAACGTGTATTGTCGGTCTTATCCTTCTTGCCGACATATGCATAGATGTGAACCGTAGAACGCTCGGCTCGATCCAGATTCCAACCTGGCGAGCGTTCTAGTTTAACATATTTTCTGCGTCCGGCGGCAGCATCCCCGCGTGCTTGTCCGGCACGTACCACTTGCGCATCATGTTAAAAAAATTTCAATCTTGCAGTGGTCGGCCTCGTGGATCTCTCCACATGACTTGCATACGAAGAGGCAGTGGTCCGTCGGGTGGCCGCGTCTCTCGCACTTCTTGCACACCATCTTCTTCCAGCAGTTTGGACCATCATATTTGCTCGACCCACAGTGGGAGCACTTCTGACGAGGTCGGTCTGGATCGGACTTGCTTCCGTTCCTTCCCTTCCGGTCCACCTGGTCGGACTTCGACTTGGTCTTCGGGGCAGGTCCCGCAACATAGACGTAACGATACTGGTCTTCATCCGATGACTCCTGGCTGGATGGACTTCCACTTTCCCCTTCTGACCCCGTGCTGTCATCAGCTACAATTGCCTTGACCGCTCGGGTCGGTCTGGTCCAAGGTCTCTTGACCGGATCGGTCTGGGTCTTGGAACGATAGCGATCTGATCCACCAGCGGTCTTCGCTCTCATAATACGCGACTGTTGTAACGTCCGCAGGGTCTGTTCGACTTCGCCCGCATCCTTAAGACGCAGTAGAGTAAGCTGGTCCGCCAGTTCTTGATCGTCAAGGGTACTAATATAGTGACCCACATGTTCTAAGGCGGCACCGTTCGG
>JAPDHQ010003993.1:0-11348 GCA_026184515.1 Peronosclerospora sorghi | reverse complement strand
CCAATCCGAAATTAGACCAAATGCCTTGACGAAACTTGACCAGAAGTAAGCCAAATTTTGGGCACGCTTCTCCACAGCCGCCCCTGAGTCAGGCCGTGTCGCACAACGACAACGGTCTGACCTTGTCCATCAAATTCAGTTGAACCTTGGTCATTCAGACTTTTCCGACATGGAGCAACCATCTTCTTCATCCGTTCCAGTTACTTGCACTGCTGGACTTGACCTTCTTGTATTTCCTTAACGACCGTTCTTGTAGGAACTCGCATACCACGTCATCGCATGTCACTTCGCCCGTCCGGTCGGTCCGGTCTGGCAGCCCCCATCGTTCTACTGCACCTCAGACATCGGCAGGGCATCAGAACGGGACCGACGCGCAGTTGCAAGACGCACTTGAAGAGATCGCACGTCTCCAGGAGCAGATTGCTCAACAGGCGACACAACGTAAGCATGCATGTCCGGTCTTCACCTTGGACCCGTTCTAAACTTCGTTTGTCTTCAGCCCGAATACCTCAGCCCGTATACCTCCTGGCATCAGCAAGGCGATCAATGCCCTGCTTGCCGCCGATCGACAGTCGAACACGCATGATCTTCAGCTGCGTCAGATTTTGACCGGACTAATAAACGCGCGCAATAGGTTGACCCGCTTGGAGGCTCATAAACTTCATCTTCGGGAGAAGCTTGTGCTGGTCCAACAGCAGCAAGCGGAAGACCTGCTTGACCAGACCACGTTGAGCATTCAAAGCGACCTCGAGAGGCGTCTCACTGAGCTCTGAATTTCGATTATAGACCAGACCTAGGAGGTCCAGTCTTGTGAACGCAAGTCGAACGATTGGACGCAGGCAGCGAACGGTCGTCGGTGGGTATTAAAAAAATGTCATCAGCGCTTGGTTGACCTGTTGCGTCCTCGTCGGCATCCGGTTGCTACCTCCAGCGTAGACCGGTCTGCGTCGGCCGCCCTGGTCGACTTGCACCAGGACCAAGACCGGCGCTATCCATTGGCCAAAATTCCACAGTACAATATTTTACAAAATTCCAAGAAGCGCGCAAGCGCGCCGGGTTTCTCGAGGGCGCGGGGCATAGCGCGCGACCCCGAACTATGGGGAAGCGTGCGGTGCCCCATAAGCGATCCAAGACGCAGGCGTGAACCCAAGATTGGACGTGAGTGATGCCTGCAACCCTGCCAAAACTAAACCGCCCTCGCGCCCTCGTGCTGACCATGCCAAGAATTCAGAGGTCTCGTCCTGGGATGACTCCGGCGAAGACTCCGGTGATTCGGAGTTTTCTGTCCCCATCCCAACCAAGTCGCGAACAAGTCCACATGAATTTTTGTTCAAGTTGCATCGACTTCGGAGAAGACCAAGAAGACCGGTCCGCATGGTGGCGTTCCACCACCTCATGCGTCGACAAAGTAAACACCTACGGTCTTTCCTGGGACGTCCAATCTCCACAAAGATGCTTTGTTGGCCAACGTGGCAATCGACATTTCTTCCCTTCCGCCACGAACGCGTGAGGATACTTTGCCGTGGTCGCCAGGGCAGATCGGTTATTTACGCTGGTCCACCCTGACCAAGCAGCTCCTGGCCCGGTCTTTCTCTCGTACAGACCATTGGCTTTTCCCGCCGGCGAAGAAAGTTCCTGTCGCGTCGGAATGACGGTCGGACATGATCACGTCGGCACAGATCTCCTGCTTGTACGCTGACGAGCCGTGGAAGATTTTCGAGCATCCCAAGCTGAGGTTCATCTTCCACTCGACTCCGTGGGCCAATGCTTTCATGAGTCGGGTGAAATATTTTAACAAGACTCACGCTCAAGCCATCTGGGAGGCATCCCACTATCTGGTGCTTCCCCCGTAACGAGTTCGGCAAGACCCTGGCTTGGCGACCATCCAGAACAAGCGCAAGCGGCGTCGGATCAGAGCGGGTTAGGCCTGGCAGTCCCTGTGCCAATATGTTTTGGACGGGATGCTGGCCCACGAGTGCGACGTCGATGTGTTCTTATATCCAGTTGTACTTCATATGCCGCGGCGTCGCGTCGAGAGGACCCGGCTGCTGGCTGACGGTGGCACATGGTACCCCGGTCTTGGGTGCATTACACCGATCTTGGACCTCAAGGATGGTTTGGTCCAACTAGACCAACAAGAACCTTGGCGTAACCAGTACTAGGACCAAGTTGAAAAGCATCCGTCGTTGACCGTCGGCAGTCTGTGGGGTGATGGCGAGTGAGGTCGTAAGTAGTCGACCAGATAACACTTAATATATATCATCGTTCTTTTTCACATGTTCGGTCATCAAATCACTTGAGCTAATTCCACCACTTTCTCCAGAGTTGCACTAGACACGTTATCACCAACCGTTCCACTTACATCGCGAAAAAACAATCCACGTTCGTCACTTCACTATTCCAATTCGTCACATATTCACAATACACAATACACAAGACACAAGACCTTCCACCTCTTCACATCGGTCGGGAAGACCGATGCTACTGCATGTCTTGGTCTTGGTCTTCATGGGTCTGCATCACTGCGAAACGGTTCCGACTGACTCGGTCCCGTTCGAATTCTCGTAGTAGTGCTCCACAGTTTAGATCGGACTCATCGATCCAAGTTGTTTCATCATGGTCCTTCCATCGGACCAGATATTCTCGGTGGGTCCGGCCGAACCTGGTCTTCTTGACCGATCGGACATCTAAGACCTTTTCCACTTCAAATTCGTCCTTCTCCAGCGGTCGTTCCCAACTGTCCTCCGGCAGTAATGCTTCATCGAAATCAAACCGTTCTGCCTCGTCTACTAGACAGGGCATTTTGGGACGATCAGGAAATTCTCGGACCAGTTTTAACTTGGACACATGTGCGATCGGGAAGACCTTGTAGTCCGTGCCGGTTGTTACTAGACGGGGAGCGTGTTCACCAATCAGCTCGGCAACACGGAAAGGACCGTGCCACATGTGAGCCAGCTTCTTCGCATAGCCCTCCTTCACTCAGTCTAGGTACAACCATACCCTCGCCCCTGGTTCTATACCGTGGGGTTGGGCCTGGTCGTTGTTCCGGTCTGCCCGGTCTTGTGTAGCTTGACGTAACTTTTCGTTGTCAATTTCTCTTGCATGCTGGTAATCTTTCTGGACCTGCATGCGCCAACGTCGAGCATCACTATCGCGGGTCGGAGTGCAGCCAATAGGTATCGCGGCTTCAAGAGTGGACCGGGGGTCCCATCCATACGCAAGATAAAAAGGCGTTTCTCCTCGGACCCGATCTGTCGACGAGTTGAGTGCAAACACCAGCCTTTCTGCGTATTCGTCCCAATCGCGCTGGTCTGGATCGGCAACGTACATCTTGATTGCTCTTGTAATAGTTTGTACCAAACGTTCTGCCGATCCATTCGCTTGCGGACGATATGCCATTGTCGAGCTCTGTTTCTGGCCCAGCATATTGTTAAACGACCGGAGCACCTCGGCCATGAAACCGGGTTCTCGGTCGTGTCTGATGACCTCGCTGGCGCCGAACCTTCGGAACACGAATTCTTCGTGACTTTTGGCGATCTGCTCGGCAGACCGGGACGCACTTGCCTTCGCAATAACTAGACCGGTGAACAGGTCTACCCAGATCAACAACTCAGTATTGCGATATGACGATTTTCGCAGCGACGGTATATGGTCCATCGCTATGACCTGGAAGGGGTAGGTAGCTTCGATATTTCCGGGCGATCGCCCCTTGATTACCGGTCTACCTTTTCCGGTCTCTCAATCCGTACAACAACCCACATATTTCTGTACACTTCGGAAAAGACCTCTCCAGTGAAATTGGGACCTGATCTTGTGATACGTTCTGCCTATGCCCTGATGTCCCCCTTCTAGACTCAAATGGTAGTGATGGAGGACATCCGGCTGCAGCAACTCAGGTATCACCCATTTCGCCAATCGGTCCCGGTCTGCACTGTCTTGGTCGGCATCGCGGCAGTAATATAGTAAACATCCTCGTCCACTTCTTAACTGTCCGCGATCTTGGCACATTCTTTCGCTTGACCATTCGTCAACTTAGACAATTCACCGCGCAGGTAGGTCTTCAAATTCACAATCCATTCTTCTTCTTCCTGCGCCTTGAGGATCCGTTCTTCCCTTAGTCGTTGCAAAACAGATTCACTCAACCGTTCCTTTGGGAACGGTTGGTGGGACTTCCGAGCTTTCGGTCTAGTCGCGACCATCACATGCACCTGGTCCGGAGCGTTCTTGCGTCCGATCACCTCGGGGACCCTGTTTATATTCATCAATTCATCAAGAACGGCCTCCTCGGTGATCATAGCCCCGGTCTGGTCTCGCATGGCCTTGGTCGCGAGGTAGTCGGCGCTTCTGTTCCAGTCCCGTTTCACGTGCAACAGCTAGTGGTTGGGATGGTCTTTCAATGCCTTCATCACCCATCATTTAACGACCTCAGCCGTGGAGCCTTGCAGTCGATCTCTCCGGTGATCTGCCTGATCACTAGGTTGGAGTCACCACATATGATGATTCGCCCCTTCTCTTGCGACGACAGCAGGTCCAGACATAGAAGTAGACCTCGGTACTCCGCCTCGTTAACAGTAATATCCGGCGTGAAATCGGCAGCGGCTGCAACTATAGACCATTGTGGCAACTTCCACAATATGTCACTATAGACGCCGACCTTCTTCTTCACGCTTGCTGATCCGTCAAAACTTAAGACCAAGAGCTCTTCATCATGGTCGACGGTCGGTGGCGGACTCGAAACTGACTGCCGAGGTTGCTTCCTCGGGGCAATCGCTTTCAATGCCTCGTCCACTTCAGACCGAGGGGTGATACCGGCAGCTAATGTGCCCAATATCTCTTCCTCGCCCCTGGTGCACTTAACGACCTCGAGGGTCCACTGCGACAAGACCGCCGACCATCTGCCTAGACGTCCGTCCATCCCATTGGATGATAATAGCCAGGCCAAAGTAGACCGCCTTGACAGGACCTTTGTAGGTCGGCCGAACAGCAGGTTGTAACACACATCCAGAATTCGTAGCAACGCCAGAACTTCTTTCTCGACAATTCCATAGTTCACTTCATTTGGCTTCATCGTTCTGCTCGTGAACGTGACCGGATGGTACACACCATCCTGATCTTGTACTAGAGTGGCCGTAATGGCCCACTGACTAGCATATACAATAATGGTCGGGACCTTTTCGGGATCGAATGCTTCAAAATCGGTGCCGTCACCATCTTAGCCTTCAACATACCAAAAGAAAACTTTGCACGCTTCATATGGTCTTCGGCCTACACTTGCGGACAATCTGCAGCAAGACCAGAGTCGGAGCCCCCATGTAAAGTTGCCCGGTCTTCTTCGCGCAACATATGGTAGTCCACTTCCCGGAGCTCATACAACACAGCCGTGTAGATAGCAAAATCTTCGATGAAGCGGCTGTAGTAGTTTAAACTTCCTAGGAAGGACTGCATTGCCTTCAGAGACTTGGGAAACGGGAGGTTGCTTAACGAATCCAGGTCCTTAGGATTATCCTCTAGACCATAGTTCGAGACCATATGACCTAAATAGGCGACCTTGGACATACCCCAAAAACTTTTTATGGCGCTGATAGATAGGTTCCAGCGGTCGCATGTCTCCAACAATCGTTCAACCTTCTCGCACAGATCGTTCCATGACGAGGCAGGTATCAGAATGTCGTCGATGTACGACCGCCTCTCTAGAACGGACGGTCTTCTTTCCCGATCGGGTTCACCCTCTGTAAACACATCATAACTTTCGGCAGGGTCCCGATCGGTCTTGATTTTGAAGTGTCCATACAGTGCGTTGTCTATCAATCTTTGATAGATCTGGGGTGCGTTCTTCAGACCGAACGGCATACGGTTCCACTCGAAAAGACCAAACGGTGTCACAAATGCGGAAATCTCACGGGCTCGATAAGTCATCGAGACCACCCAAAATCCACTTGCCATGTCCAGCGAACAATACCACAAGGTCTTGTCCAGGTCTTCCAACAAATCATTAATCAGCGGCACCGGGTACACCATAAGTTTAGTTAACCGATTTACCAGCCGATAGTCGATGCACAACCTAATGTCGACGCCGTTCTTCTTGATAACAATTAAGATCGGCGAGGCCCATGGCGAGGTCGATGGTCTAATAATCTTGGTAGCCAACAGTCCTTTGATAAGATCAGAAAGCTTTTCCCGGTACTGTGGCGCCACGCGTCGACATCGCTGAGCAATCGGCTTGGCATCTCCAACGTCAATATCGCAAATCGCACCACGGGCTACAGGTGGTAAGGCAATGCCCTTTCCGATCAGCAGATATCTTTTCTTCCATATGATATTCTTCAACTGCTCGATCTGGTCTGGACTGTTAAGGTCTTGATCACCCACTTGTAAATCATCGATTGTAACTTCGGGAGAGTCGGTAGACACTTCAGGGAGGACTACCATTTGTCTTTCCAGCTCCTGAATGTACTGTTCCCCGCCTTCATGTATACAGACTTGTTCATCTTCTGGGGTGATATCACCTAGACCATCTGGACCGGCTGAACGCCCCTGGTATTGATCGACGGGCTGTCCTTCACTGATATCGGTCTGATTAGGGATACCGTCATGGTCCGACCTAGCAATTTCATGTTCCCCTTCTTCCGTCTCTTGATCCGCTGTCGCCTGGTCTTGTGCTGACACCACGTTGACTAGCCTCGGCTCGTCTACTTGATGGTCCACCGTTCCTGGTGACTGCGGCGCCTTTCTTCGGACCAACATCTTTTTTGGGGTGACATAACTTGGTCTTTCCACTAAAGGTGAGGTATCCTCTTCCACCGACCCATCATCGCTGATAAGATCGGTGGTCGATTGGTACGTCAGGTTTTGCCACTCGACATACCGCCTCGACCCAATCGAGACGAACCCCATCTTCCTTGGTACCTTCCCTTCTGCTAACCACATACCGACAATAGTGTTATTGTCCAGTGTCAGCGGCTTGTCACCGATATTGGTAACACGGACAAAATCACGTCGACCAGCACTCTTTACGAAGGTCGAGACCCACCGATCGCCCCTGGTCAACCATAACTTCCTCGAACGAAAACCTTTCTCGACCGGGGTATCGGCAGACAGACCGACTGGGATAGTGAGGTCTTGGTCCCACCGGACCAGATCGGTATACGAACCATACAGAGGTCTTCGACCAGCAAACTGGACCTGGACCTCATCCGGGAGCGTAAGAACTCCATGTGACAGGTCTAGGCGAATACCAGCTGGGACCATGAAATCCATTCCTAGTAAAGCGTCTTGACCAGCCAACTTGCCAACCCAAGCGCTGAAAAAGTAGACCAGCGATCCCGACAAAGTAATTTTCACACGCGTTCTTCCTTCGGTCATGTAAGAGTTTTCGCCGATCCCGACGCATTCTTGTCTCTGGGTATCGTCTATACGACATCCGACCTTACGAGCAAAGGCGGAGTCGATTATCGAGACTTGAGCTCCATAGTCGAACAACATCGTCGCTTTCTGGTTATTAATCTTGCCACAGGCTTTTGCCTGCTTGAACCATTTATCAGGCGCGTGATACTTCCAGTATCCGCGGGATTCTCCAGGCAGCAAGTCCAACTGCATAACCACCTTAGTCCGGGAGTACTCATCGGTCTTCATACTGTAGACCGGATGGTCTCGGTCGACGCAATTTGGAATAGAACGTGTATTGTCGGTCTTATCCTCCTTGCCGACATATGCATAGATGTGAACCGTAGAACGCTCGGCTAGATCCAGATTCCAACCTGGCGACCGTTCTAGTTTAACATCTTTTCCGCGTACGGCGGCATCATCCCCGCGTGATTGTCCGGCACGTACCACTTGCGTATCATGTTAAAAAATTCTTCAATCTTGCATGGCCGGCCTCGTGGATCTCTCCACATGACTTGCATACAAAGAGGCAGTGTTCCGTCGGGTGGCCGCGTCTCTCGCAATTCTTGCACACCATCTTCTTCCAGCAGTTTTGACCATTATGTTTGCTCGAACCACAGTGGGAGCACTTCTGACGAGGTCGGTCTGGATCGGACTTGCTGCCGTTCCTTCCCTTCCGGTCCACCTGGTCGGACTTCGACTTGGTCTTCGGGGCAGGTCCCGCAACATAGACGTAACGATACTGGTCTTCATCCGATGACTCCTTGCTGGATAGAATTCCACTTTCCCCTTCTGACCCCGTGCTGTCATCAGCTACAATTGCCTTGACCGCTCGGGTCGGTCTGGTCCAAGGTCTCTTGACCGGATCGGTCTGGGTCTTGGAACGATAGCGACCTGATCCACCAGCGGTCTTCGCTCTCATACTACGCGACTGTTGTAACGTCCGCAGGGTCTGTTCGACTTCGCCAGCATCCTTAAGACGCAGTAGAGTAAGCTGGTCCGCCAGTTCTTTATCTTCAAGGGTACTAATATAGTGACCCACATGTTCTAAGGCGGCACCGTTCGGCGGGTTATTCTCTTTGATTGTTATGCCGGCGCGAAGTGCAGCCACGTTCAACCGATGCAAATACTCCATCGGTGTTTCGTCGGCCCAATTCTGCATATGGTGATACTTACGGGCGCTAGAAAATCCGGAGTTACAATATTGACCTTCAAACTCCGCACATAGCAGGTCTCAGTCAGACCGGACGCCCCGACCCAACTGTTGAATCCAGTTCGCAGCCGGTCCTTTTAACAAATCCCGGAAGATTAAACAACGTTCGATTTTTGGGGTCTGGTCTCGCAGGAACGCAGACTTGACCCGACTGAACCAAGACCGGGCCTGGTTTTCATCAGCATCCTTGCCGGTGAAGTCCTTGAGGTCGGTCGTCGCGGCCATACGGATGCGCGGAATCGCAGCAGATCTAAATTCGTAGGCAGTAGTGGAGGCTAGGTTAGCCTTGCGAACCTTGCCTGCGCCTGTACCATCTGACCCACCATGGTCGTCAAGACCGCCGACCGACTCCATATCACAGTCACTTGTCTTGCTTGGTCTACGCGGTCTTGCCGGTTGCGGCTTTCGCCTTCCCTTGCCGGTTGGTTTATCACTTCTAATAGGCTTATCCATATATGTTACCGATTCCATATCCACATCTTTGCAAACATTGACACCTTGACAGGTAGACCGGTCTTGGGCATGTGGGCGCATAGGTGGTCTAACCCGTTTTTCCATGAAACGTTGCATCATCGTCTCAAACATGGCTTGGACGTTGGCTGGCGTCATGGGCAACGTGTTGATACCCTCCTTTTGCGGAACTGAGGCCTGTGGGGCTTGCTGGAGTCCCGACTGGAAATCAGCCCCTTGCTGCCGCATGTACCTTTTTTGTTCAGACCGGGCATGGTCCACCAACATGGTCATCCGCTCGACACCGGTCTCCAACTCTGATGAGCTGTTCGAGGCCGGTGGAGACTGGTAGATCGATTCATCATCGGAACCAATGTCAACAAGCTCTGTGGAGGCTTCGGCGACCTTCATTGCCGTGGTGGGAGTTGGGTGGCGAACCGCCCCCACCAGTGGCACCAAACGGTCGTGGAGGTCCGACATCGACGCCTCCAGTCTCCAAGCATCAAATTCAAACAATTTATTGACACCGGCGGGGTTCTGCATTTTAATGCCAACCTCCGCCAACATCGCCACCAAACTCTTGACGATCAGTAATGGTCGATCACTCTGGATCGGCTCGGTAGTGGGACCGAGAAGAAGGTCGGGGATATGGAGGTCCAACACCCGAAATACCTGGTTTTGGCGAACAAATCGCTTCAATTCAAAAACATAATACATCTTGTCCAGGTCTTGTTCGGTGATAGCCTCATCCCCGACCTTCGACTTTTCTTCGAAGTCGTATTGGTCGGGTGGCATTCCCAGCCCTTTTCTGGGCACCTTGGGTACTTTAGGGAGGTAGACCGGATCGTTCCAGTCAGCCTCCAAGTAATTTTCATCTTTTAGTTTTCCATCATTTTTTTCATTCATACACATAGGATCAGGACCAAAGTCCTGATCCTTTCCGGAACTATAGCAAGACCTGCTATAGTCCCGATCGGCTCCGTTGGGAGCCTTTTGGGGAGGAAAAAACTTATTAATCCCGATCTGGTCCTCCGCCAGGACAGATCGGACATCGCCATCTTTATCAACAACGAGAACGTAAGGCGATATCCTTTCCTTACGTCCTCTCCAGAACGACTCCATATTCAAATCATTCAAATCTTCGAATCCAATTTTTTGATGGAATATCAGCACGGTGATATCCACGATCACCAATTGATCCGGGCAAGCGCACCATTGTGGTGGAGTCAAGTTCGAAATCGAAAACATTAGCATCGATAACCTGACTACCACCATCGCGCCCAGCCTTCCAACTTTCAGAGGGGGTACTCCGCGGACCACCACTCGAGATTTGGTCCGATCGTCCGCTGCAAGCAGACGACCGGTCGTCATCAGAACCCACTTGGCCCGATTGTTTAGTGTCCATCTCACGTTGTGTACCCGATGGAATGGGCTAGTTACACACTCGGTGGATCGGGATCGCAGATTGGATCGAAGCGGTCTTGAATATAGAAGACCGATCTGGGTAGGTATCTCTGGGGCGGAACTCTTCACCCCAGACACAAACAGACCAAAAACACTTCCAAGAGATAACTTCCAATAGGTCGATCGTCCAAACGATCAAGACCTGACCAATACAAAATAATAGAGGGTAGACCGACCGTTCCGGTCTAGCCCCGGACCAATACGAAATAAGACCAAAACCGGTCTAGTTTCCAACCAATATTAAAACAAGCCAATATGTCCGCGTAAAGACCCAATATGCTCGTGAAACTCCACAAACGATATCTCCACGCCAAGACCAATCCAGTGAATAGCACGTTCCAAACGTACTTGAGTTGAGGTGTTGAGATCGCCAAATCGTACTCCCGTCGAGGGACTTCCGGTGGGCCAAAGTGCGCGTGCGGCGCATCCAGAACGGGTATAATGGGCGAGAGGGAATAATTCGACCCTCTGCCCCCAAACACTCCGCGGCGGGCGGAGGCGACTAGTGTACGAAAAGGGAAGAACGGCGACCCCTAGCTGTGGTGTGAACCAAGACCAAAGGACTTCCACTTAGAGAAATCCTGTAACCAAAAGACTTCTTACTTTATTAGGCAAATCCACAAACAAAAGCCTCTTACTTGGAAAAACCACAACTAAAATACTACTACCCTATAGTACCTAAATGTACCCACACAAAAATATGTAAAATACCCAAAGTCGGGTGACTCACCAAAACTTGCGTTCTTGACACTTCTTGAGTCTGATAGGCTGAAAAGCCCCCCTTGTTTAAACCAATCCGAAATTAGACCAAATGCCTTGACGAAACTTGACCAGAAGT